>JALJCO010013547.1:0-82182 GCA_023101725.1 Atherinomorus stipes | reverse complement strand
CTCACAGCTTGCTACCAAGATGGTCTACTTCAGGTATTACCACAATGCTGACCCATGAACCATAATTTAGACTGTCTAAATCAAAACAACACACAAAGAAAGATGACTTCATTGACCCAATGTATTATTTTGAGATTATATTCATAAATCAAGAAGTGGCGCCACAAAAAAAAAAACAGCACCAATCTGATTAATAAAATATTCACAAATTCTTTGAAAAGGGGTTACGGAGTTGACTGCTGATGACTAATGATGATAACTCTAGCATTGATGGTTTTAAAGGAGTAGTGACATTGCAGTATAAACTATTTATTGTAGTTAATGTTGCTGCATGTCAACTTTCCAAAGTTGACTTTTTTCAAGTGGGGTTTGTTTGGGCACGTCAGACTTCCCTCCTCCGTAAAAGGGTACGGTACTGATATGATCTGCCTGTAGACCAAGCTACCTTGATTTTTGATTAGCTGCATTCTTATTTGACTCTAACCTTATTTAGAGAAAGTAGGTCAAGCTGCCACTAGCTAGAAAGAAAGAAACAAAACTGACTGCCCATGAACACGGACTTTGATACTCGCTCTTGACATTCACATGGCCTTATCAGTGCACAACAGATTATATTATACCCCCAAAACCACAGAAAAGTGAAATTTGATGCCATGGCAATTTCAAGTCATTGTTGATCAAAATTGCCTAATAGTTCAAGTCAGCAACATCTTATATTTTTACAAATTACATCATGAGATTGTCACTTTAAAGTTATACCGTGTAACTTTTGGCCACTAGGAGCGCTAAACCTGCAACAGCGCCAACGTCTAACAGGCCTCACGGCAATGACGCAAATTTAAATCTCCTCTCCCGTGTTTGGATATTGAAACAAACGAGTCCATCAGATTCAAGAATTTCCTGAAGGAATTTTCACTATTGGAGGATCTGCCCCTGGCGCAGATATGCGCCTCTAACTGTTTCCAATTACATGTTTACATAGCTGAAACATCACACACACAAACGCACAATGCAAAGATAAATGCGCAATCAAAACCGGCCACAAAACCAAGTTGTAGTTTTGTGCACTGAATGAAGTCATAACTTTGGCAAAACTCATGTTTGTTATGAAAACGTCTGGATTAGCTCAGCTTACGGGACATTACAGTGGCTCTGCTTCCTTCTGAACAGCGTATGAAAACCACACAACTAAACCAAGCAAACTGCAGATCGCTCCGTTACTGCTTTGATATTTATATGAATTACAGAGAACGCATTTATTGCTGCAAACCAGCCACAATTGCACAAAATGTTTAGGGAGTCACGTTAGCTTTGGTCTATAGTAATTCCAGCCGTGTTTCGCTAACAGGAAACTATCGGCAGCTTATACGGCTCTGATTGACGTTGTTTTGGATAAACGCTGAGTGAAAAAAAAAAGAAAAGCATCACATTCTCGTATGTTTACACAACAGCCAAACTTACTTACCTGTCTAATGATACGGTGGCAAACAGAGATGGGGTTTAGCTTCCACACTTATATCTCCAACGACTGAATTCTTTTCCAACGTCCACTCGTGTTTTTGATCTGACCTGCTCAGACATCACTTTCATCTTTTTACTTTGTTCCGCCATGACTAAACTTCGAGCAATGAGAGAAAGTAGCACAAGTAGCCTACAGCTTTCTGTGTTTATCTCAGCTGTATGGTTTATCTATGAGGAGCCGTAAAGCAACTTGTTTTACGGCACTTTCATCGACGGCCCGCCTCTCCAAAGTTACGATGTCTGGTTTCTGCCGAGGGCAGCCCGCTCAGAGTGCTGACACGCGTCAGTCACTGTATATTGGCCCGAAAAATCATCTAATACTGCTCATTTAGGGCTTAATGTCAGAGTCAAAAGTTACACGGTATAACTTTAAGGAGGTTATGTAATGAAATGTAAACCTGCATGTCTAAGGATAATCGATTTCCCATACAGTCAGCTGGGGAGAAAATATGCACAGCTGTCAGACATCTCTCTCTCACACACACAGAAACACACACGTAGGGGTGAGTTAAAGCAGCTGTTGTGGCTCTATTTATTCCCCTCATTGTGGGAAGTATCTCCTTCAAATTAAACTTGATTTTTTTTTTTTTTTTTTTATACTGGTATGATCCCCGAGGGGAAATTAGGGCTCTGCATTTTACCCATCTCTGTACTGTGAGTATCAGAGAGCAGTGGGCTGCTACTTAAAGCGCCCGGGGAGCAGTTGGTGGGGGGGGTTAAGGACCTTGCTCAGGGGTCCACAGTGGTTCACCCAGGAGTCGTGTCGGGGGATCGAACCCAGGTCCTCCGCGCCCAAACCCACGACGCTACCACTGGGCCATCCACTCCCCTAATTTCAACTTCACTGAACAAGTTTCTCTGCCACAGAAGGTCAGAGACAGACTATGTAAAGAGACAAGCTGAAAAAGGCAGTTAACAACCTCAGACTGTTTATTTGCTGTGATTTTGGTTAGGGGTCATCATTAAAATTGACACTTGAGACACACCCACCAAGAGCAACATCCTCAAAAACTTTTTTTAACAACTTTCAGGCCAACCACATTTCAGTTTTCCCCCAATGAGTATGTGCACCCACAACTACATTTATTTCTACCAACTCTTAGCCACTCCTGGATGGAGACAATAATTCTTTCAGTCACTAGCCACAACTCAAGATCATAGATGAGGGTTGTAACATTGTGTAGATCAAGCGGTAAATTCTTTACCTTCTTCACAGACTGATGCGGTCTGCATCACCATGGACACCGCATTGATCCGATCTCCCACTCCATTTATCCCACACTCAGGAACAAGACCTTGAGATACTTGAACTTATTCACTTGAGGCATAACTTCTTTCTTGACCAAAAAACACACTTCATTCTGTTCCAGCGAGGGGGCCACTGTCTTGGATTTTGGGCTGTTGATCTTCATTTCAACTGTTTCACACTCAGCAGCGAACCACTCCAGTGAGGGTTGAAGATCACAGCCTGATGATGCAAACAGAACTACATCATCTACAAAGGGAAGAGACCCAATCCTGAGTTGCCCAAATGAGAGCCACTCAGTGGATCCAACTTACTGCTGGATATGCAAGCCGAGCCTTGACACCAATTTTTAGCTACAGGAGCTGAACAGACCTTGTCAGAGGTCTACAAGACCCTGCTGAGAGTGAAAAGCTCATTCAAATCGATATATGTGAGTACATCAGATCAACTTCACCAATAAGAAATACTTTTGAAACCAATTTGTTCCAATTAACTGTGGTTAAAGCTTTTTGAAAATGTGTTGATTTGTTTTCATCATTATCATCAACTGAACAGAAACAAAGACACACTGATGGATCAAATGTTTGCTATAGAAAGTCAACTAGACCTGAGGGCTGACAAGTAGAAACATAACAAAGGCCCAAACGGTGAGACATAGCCTTTTACCGTCAGTTCACCAGTTGAACAAGTGCTTCACATCCATAAATATTTACCCACTTACCATGACAACAGACATTCTTCTTGTCCCAGTATTTTGGTTGCTGGGTTATCCTGTCTGGAAAACTTTGCTTTGCTGAATAAGAATATCAGTTTCAAATGACCACACAAGTGCTCCATTTTCCTGTCCTTTTGGGTCTGTGTAAACCCAGCTACTGACCCAAATATACCGATACTTTTGATTTAAAAGCTCTTTCGGAATGAAAACGATCCATGTGAAACACCTCTTTCTGAATGAAAAGTGCTGAACCGAATAAAATTTTCATTCGGTTTCATGGGGGTAGACTATTCCTTTCCCCAAATCAAATAGGGTATCATGTAAACACCGAATCGAAACGTTGTGCGGTTGCACTCTTACAGCACATTCTTCGATGAGAGGTCAACGTGCAACAAGTGATGTTTCTTCACTTTGACAGATGGCTGTGAACGAAGGTTACAATATTGTAACCCTAGTTATATTAACACAGGCGGAGCCCTCTACTGGACTGGACTCTATGGGTACAACTCTCCTCCAATTGCGTACGCGCAATGGCTCACTGAAATTTACATGTACGTAGCCGGCCAGTAGGGTGTCTACCTATAAAGGCAGGTGCACCACCGGCTGCCCTCATTCCACCAAGCTTCAGCGTAAGGCGAAAGAGCGGCAGGGTCCTGTGTAGAGGGCTCCGCCTGTGTTAATATAACTAGGGTTACAATATCGTAACCTTCGTTATATCTCACACAGGCTTCGCCCTCTACTGGACTCTATGGGTACAGTAGGCGAAGCCCGATATATGTACTCCCTGCCGCGGGAGAGGCTCCGCACACTGACCATGCCAGCTACTGATTAGGTACCAAGACCCAGTCACCACTTTATTGATCTTAGCCACGTATGGAGTGGTACCGGGTCCAACTTCATCCCAGTTAGAAGCATCTGGCTAGACTGGGTGAAGTTGTGGCCTAACCTCGCAGGGGTCTCAACTATGACAACCTGTGCACCTCACTGATTGTGTCCAGCAGAGCACGAACCGATGTAGGCGCATTACACCCTGTGGGGGTCAAGCAAGCAGACACTCGGCACACCCTTCCTCTCACAGGTCTTGTGATCCCGCAGTGAACACAGACCTGGAGAAGGGGCCCTACACATCCAAGAGATAGAACCTTATGAACGGGCAGGGAGAAGACCACGATGCTGCCGTACATAAGTCCTCAACACTCGCACCACTGAAAGAGCCGTGGACGTTGCCAAACTTCTTGTGGAGTGTGCCCGGATCACAGTGGGCGGCTCTTGACCCGCTTGCGTGTAGGCTGTGAAAATACATTCACACAGCCACCTAGCCAAGCGTTTCCTGGATAGGGCTCGGCCAGCTGTCCCGTCACCATACAAATATCTGGTTGGTGATCCTGACAGTGGCCGTTCGGTTGACATAGCATGTCAACACACGCACAGGGTATAGGAGATGCAGTTTCACCTCCCTAGAATCCTCATGAGGGGGAGGTTGAAAAGCCTCCAGTTGGATGGCTCTGGACCGAAATGAGCTCCTTATGTTCTTAGGAACAAAGGAGGGGTTAGGTCTCAGGACGGCACCACTGCGGTCCCCACAAAGGAGTAAACAACTCGGATGGACTGACAAGGCACACAGTTCGCTCACTCTCTTGGCTGATGTCAGAGCAAGAAGCAAAGCTGTCTTCAGTGACAACACTCTGAAGGAGGAGCGTTCCAAAGGCTCATAGGGGTCCCTAGTGAGAACCTCGAGCACTAACAGTAAGTCCCACTGAGGTACAGAAGTACACTTTACTGGTCATAGTCTTCTGACTCCCAACAGGAACCGCTTATCCGGAGGGTGGGCGAAGACTGGACCTCCGCCCAACCCTTTGTGGCACGATGAGATGGCTGCAGCGTAAACCTTAACAGTCGCGTGAGACAGCCCTCTATCCACCAAAAGCTGTAGAAAGGAAAGAATGTCCCCCACTGAAACATGTCAGTGGGTCCACTTTCCTCCCCTCGCACCAACACTGGAAACCTAACCACTTAGCCCTGTAACAGGCAGTGGTAGAACCAGCCCTAGCTGCTTGGATGGTACTCACCACCTGAGCAGTCAAACCAGCCCGAATTAGCCTGTCCCTTTCAGGAGCCAGACTAGAAGGGGCTGACCCAGGGTTGGCAGCGCCTGAATCGCGCCTGCCTCCTGAGACAGTGCCCCCTGGAACTGGGGAATGGGCCACAGTGGAGCCACCAACATTGTGGTCAGCTGTGAGAACCACGGAGCTGACCGCCAGTTGGGAGCCACCAGAATGACCCTCAGCCACTCCACCCTCACTCTCTCCAGAAGCTGGGGAATGAGACGGAGGGGGAAAAAACATAAAGCAGCCTCCTTGGCCAAGGAGCATGTGCAAACGCATCCACCCCCAAGGGTGGGTGGTCCCGTGGGCTCAAGGAGAACCAATGGGAGCACTGGGTGTTCGATCTGTTAGCAAACAGATCCACCGTTGCTCTCCTGAATCAAGTCCAGATCTGCTGTACCACTTCTAGGTGCAGTCTCCACTTGTCCTCCAGGGGGCCGACCCTTGACATGAGGTCGGCCCCTCTGTCCTCGATTCCTGGGAGGTGGAGGGCTCTCAGAGATAACAGGTGCTCTGAAGCCCATGACCACAGGTTCTCCGCCACTGTTAACAGGGCCGCAGAATGCACACCGCCCTGTCTGTTGATGTAAGCAACTGTGGTGCGGTTGTCGGTCTTCACCAACACTTGTCTCCCTTTAACAGGTGACTGAAGTGTTGGAGAACCAGGAATACTGCCTGTAACTCGAGGAGGTTGATGTGCTGGTCCTCGCCTGGAGGCCATACACTGTAAGATATTACCAGGATTTCACAACGCTTCACTGTAATTTTTCACAATAAATTTCTGTAACTTCATATTACAAGACTTTACTCTAATATTCACAATATATTACAGTAATTTACTATTCTACTGTGAAACTGGTGTTTGCACAATAAATTACTGTGGACCGTGCTTTGAACGAATTTCACAACAATTTACTGTAGTTTTTACAGTAAAATATTTATCACAAACCATCCTTTTGATATCACAACAAATTACAGCAAAATTTAATGTCCCGTGAACCGTGGGCATTGTGGGACCAAGACAGCACTGCAGCACTCACCGTTGCACTTGGCGCGCACAGACAGAGGAGGACCAAGAGAAGGAAGAGAACATTATTTAAATTATTCGGTAGCTGACTTGTCATTAGGCGGAGAGTTAATACATGAAAGCAGAAATATTTTTTAATGGTCTTCGCTTTTCGTCGGAGAAGTTAGAGTTATTTGGCAGAGAACATGCAGTGAATTAGCTGTAAAAGAGCGCGAATACAGTTAGCCCAGTTGCTGCAGCAGCTATCCAACATCATTACAAAGTCAAGCTTTGCTGCACAGACAAGTAACTTATACCACTCTAAAGTTTAAAATATTCTCTGTCATTTCATGGTATCATGTGTAAACTAGAGGGATTGTTTTTAAAAGATTTATTTAACTAAGAGGACAGGTGATTTAGCCATGCATTAGCAAGAAAGTCAAAGTTAAAAATGCGCCATTATGCTCTTTCTTGCCATTAAAATAAATAAATAAATAGGAGTCCACACCAGCAGGAATCCTGTTTGGTTTTTTTTTTTTTTTTTTTTTTGTTTGTTTGTTTTAACAAACCCATTTCTTTTTATACTGGTGTGTAACAATAATTTCTGTCGATCATCACAGTGGCTGTTATGATGCCCCGAGGGCTGCATCCTCTTTGCTCTGCGTTTCCTGCCATTTAGCCTAAGCGGTTTTATGACCAGCGGTAGGATTCTGCCTGTACGAACCGTTGGAGTCCGGCTTGCATCAGTGCCAAACATCAGCGGCCAAACGGGAGTCAAATCTAGCGCAGGTAGTGTGTTAATCCAGTAGTTGAAGAAGGCGGCTGTGGTGCTGAACTTAATGTTGATGATAAATTAATTATATGTAATTAAATCTGCCAAACCACAGCATAAACTCCAGCGCCACAAATTGGATTGGTTTTGGGGTGGGGTGGATCTACCATTCATTCATTGTTTTCTCCCCCCCCCCCCCCTCCCCTCATTCTCCTTCATACACAGGTGAAGTGGAGGCGCATATGCCCTGCACTTCTTTCATCCATTGCAACAGTTAACATGCGGTAACGTGCGTTTCCCAGCCGTCTTTGAACGCACCATGGAACACGCACCAGCCAGCAGACATGCGGTGGATCACAATAACAGAAGAGAGTGCAGTATGACGTGCGTTTGTCCTGCAAACTAGTCAGAACCTACCAAGAAAACGTGTAAGTTGAGTAAAGCTGTTGCATCCAGATAATGATAATGTTGCTAAGCGATGGCCAGTTTGCATATTAAGCTAGTTTATCAGAATACTAATGTTAACGATGTTACATCCAGTGTTGGGCTGCTACCTTTGCTAGTTATAGTTACTCTGCGGAGCGTTACTCCTTTATTGGCTAAATGAATCCATCTTAGCGAGGAGCTGGGAACTTCCTTCTGTTTCTAGCAATGATCAGTGTTGTCAACTCCGCATGTTATCAGCAACTTTGGCCTTAAAAAATACAAAACAAAAAAAGAAACCCAACAAAAACGTGAACGCTTGCAGCCCTTTTCAGAGAGTAGTGTCCATAGCTCTGTTTCCAGCGTTACCTTGTTCCGCTACCCACACACGTGCGCACAACTTCACTAGACAGAACGACAGTGACAATGACCGCAAATAAATAAGGAAACATTTCAAATCTATTTAATTAAGTAGTTGAGAGAGTAGGAGAAAGGAATGATTCGAGAGCTCACCGCTTGTGTTTGACTTGGTATTCAGTTTCGTGCAACACTGAAGTTAAGTTAAAAGGACATTAATGGGAGCATCTTTATTAATGTTCTTTTCAAAAGTAATTAAAAGGTTACCTTTAACAGTGATAAAGTAACTCAGTTCTCTTTTGAATGTAGTAGGTCTAACTTGTAATTGCAACTAGTTACTTTTTAAAAAATATCTAACAGGTAATTAGTTCACAAAAGGAAAATACTTATTTCTCTTTTATGACTGTGGAGAATTTGCACACATTATTGCTTTTATATATGTGAAAGAAATCATTATGGCCACAAAATAGCTAGAGCTGGTCAGGGAGAAGACATTAGACCAGTGACCAGCAGCAGAGATGATAATGATGATGCACGGCCTTTATTGGTAAAGGAGAGATTGTAACTTGCAGAGAAAGATTTCTTTTGAGTGGATAACCAGGCAGGGTTCCCAGGAAAAAAAAAAGATTCTGTCTTCTCTTAAAGATTTTATTCTAAAGAATTATGATTCCCTATCTCTGGCTACCCATACATGCATATAACAGTTATTTCTTATTTTACAGCCATGTTCCACAGCAGCAGATGACCAGAGGACAATTGCTTTGCCAAGCACCCCTTGCTTGATTGTCCAAGGTACTGTTATCTGGATTTTACATTGATATGTCTAGCTGTAAGAAATATGGTTTGAAATTAATTATAAAAACTTCTTAATCAAATTTTTTTCTCCTCCAATATCTCCTCCAATATTGCGGCTTGTAGCTTGGCTCTCTTTATTTAACATAAACAGTAGTGCCTGTATTTGGTGTATTGTATGTGTCAAATGCTTATATCCAGACATGCAGAATCATATTTCACCAAGGTTTATGTTTAACTTAAAAATCTGGACTACACATCAGCTGAGTTACTTGTTAGCTGCTAATTTAAACTTGCCCTGCACTTTTTTTTCTAAAGCTGAAGCTATTGCAGAAGCATTCAATGTTGCTGAAAAATTATTCTCATTTGCAGCATTCCACTTCTTTACAGTAGTGCAACATGGTATCTGTTCATTTCAGGTGACATGATGAAGCCCAGGACATGGATGCTGTCCATTGAAGGCGAGATGGTGATGGGACCACACGATGACATCATGAAAGGGATAGCTGCACTGTTTGCAAGCTTTCACAACTTCAGTCTGCAGTATCCTGAGGACAGCACCTGCACTGTGGAATATATCCAAAGGTATTGTAAATCTTAACCATACTTACCATTGTATTGTACTGGACTCCTTCCTTGACTTTCTTGATTATAAACCACCTTGCTCTCTTTTTTTTTCCCTCAGTATTTGTAGTTTATTTGAAATTTTTGCCTTCTTTAGTGCATTACTAATTTTTTTCCCCAAGCTGCTTCATCAGTGCGGTGAAAAAGCAGGTTTGTTTGTTTTTAATAGACTCATGTGACTTAGAGTGACACTTCCTAGTAATGGAGGACAGCTTTGCATTATATGTAAAAGAAAAATGTAGTGCTGCCCTCCATTTCCAGGAAGTTTTGCTCCAAGTCACATGATTCCATAAAGAATACTGGGTCATTAACCTGTCTCAGCACAGCTCCTCATGCAGAGTCATAGTTGTTAGACAGTTGCGAGACACACCTGGCACCAGCAGCCAGACCAACACAGGTAAGTAGTGACACATTTAGAACCTTTGTAAGTTCCACACAGACCCATAAACCTGTTTATTTTCTCACCAAACTGATGTAGAACTGATGAGGCTGATTAAAGCAGCGGAACATATTGAATTGGAAAATACTTAATTAATCCCATAAGCGAAATTGGATATTGTATTTATGATAATTAATCTGTAGTCTTATTCCGGACAGTGATGCTGTTGACAGGAATGAGCTTCTGTACCTCTCCATCCTACAGCAAACCCGACCAAGCTTCTGACTGAACATACACTGTTGTTCCTTCAGTGTTGTGTAGAGGGTGTGAAGAATCATCCCTCATCTTCATCAGCTTGTGCAGCATCTTTTTTGTACAATCAGCTCCAGCAGTTTTAGTTATCCCCAGCAGAGAACCAGCTTTCTGGACCAGCTTCTGCAAAGCTCAGTAGCATCTGCTAGAACAGCAATATCAAAGCCAAAGACTTAAAAAGACCAAAAAAGCTGATTCAGAAAACTGGTTCTGTATTGGAGCTGATTTTCCAAAAAGAATGCTGTAAGCCGCTGGAGATGGTGGAGGCTTCTTCAAGTCTGCTGCCATCACCCTCCAGGGAAGTTGTTGCTCAGGTCCAGCAGTTGTCTGCCAACTAAAGAATTATGGAGGACCAAAACTGTGGAGGAAAAAACTGAAAAAATAAAAAATACATACAAAAATGACTCAATATAAAAGATTATATGCCAGTTTCTCACACAAAAAATGTTTTAAAAAATTGTTTTACAATAAGTAACGTATTAAATGTGAAATAAATGCGTATTTATATTGTCATTTCTAACTGTTGTACTTTAACCTTGTAAATACGCCTATTTATTCAATTGTTCGTGCCTTTTTTAGTTTATCAATATTTGTTTGATACCTTTTACATGTATTTTCGTCTTTATTTTCATGCCTGTATTTACTTTTCCAATATTTTCTTTTTACATTTTCAGAAGATCTCTTTAAGTACTAATTTCTTTCTATAGTGTTGGATTCACTTGCAGGGAAACAGGCTGTACAGCATGTGCCTTGGATAAAAAATACAACAATACATTTATTTAAAACTGAAAGCTGTTGTCTTTATTGTTTACAGATACTTCCTGGCCATCAACCCTGAGGGAGGATCAGAGTCGGGGAAAAAAAAACTCAACGAGTCCACATCTCGGGACACTCGTACGAAAACTGATAGACTTCGAATGGAAAATGTAAATGTGCCGGTCCACCTCTGTCATTTGTTTATTTCAGTTTTACCTGTCATGTTGATAAACAAATTGTATAACAAAGTCAGTAGGGATGCACGATATTGGAATTTTGGCCGATATTTGATATGCCGATATTTTAAAACTCATGTGGCCGATAACCAATATCGATACCGATATTAAAGCTGAAAAATAAATGATATAATATTCATTCTTTTTGCAAAATTAGAAAAATACCTCAACTTGTGTAATGTATATAAGTGAAAGTGACAGTTGTTCAAACAAAACTAATAGAATATGTGCATTATATCCTAAAACGACCGGGATTTTCTTTTACCTGACAGAAAAATAAAGACGAAAGAAAATCAGGGGATATTTGGTAGGGGTGGGAAAATATTGATACACTGAAATATCGCTATATTTTCATATGATATCATATCAATATTTAAAGACATGGTATTGATCTATTTTACTAATGAAATCTTGCGAGATTTTGTCGTTCTGTTACCAAATCTCATAGGTTTTAGTGAAATCTCGAGATTTAGTAGGTAGAATAGATCAATACCATGTCTTTAAATATTAATATGTAATCTGCATATGAAACTATCGCAATATTTCAGTGCATCAATATTTATTCCCATCCCTAACATTTGGTTATTTACACAAATGACTGTGTATAAACTTTGTTCACACAGAATATTCTAAAAGAAACTGTTTTTAGATTTTTTAAAGTCTGCAAGTTTTTGTTTTGTTTTAGACTTTAGAAACAACAGCCTGATCGGTTAAATATCGGTGGGGTGGCCGGTGTCCTATACTCAGTTTTAAGGCCGATATAGGCCGATACCGATAGGGGGCCAATTATATCGTGCATCTCTAAAAGTTAACATTGGTAATGAACTGGATGGAGTCAATTCAACTCTGATAAAGTTATCTTCAGGTTGTCTTAATGTAGTTCTCAGGTTACTGTATTTTTAAGGCAGGTTACAGATGTTCCATCCATCTTCAGCCCTGTTCAGCATTATAGTTCAACTTTATTCAGCCTTTCACCATTATACTGTAGTTAAAATTTCTTCAACTTCTTAAAGGTTCAATATGAAATACGGCCAGAACAGCGACATCACGTGTGTCTAGGTTGTAGTTGCAACGGCAGAAAAACAACTCCAGCAGCTTGGATGCCAGGCTGCTGGTACGCAAGTGACCAACAGTCTGCAGCATGTCCAACAAGTAACACAGAGGAGTTTATAACTAACTGCTAACGTTAGCCATGTTAGCAAACAAGCTAGCTTACCGATCCAGGAGGAAAGTCGCCATTTCCGTGTTTTGACTCCATGGAAAACGTTTATGTGGGTCCATTTAGTGTAGTCTTCACCTAAATTTACTCCAGGTTTTGCTCTTTTCAGGTCACTCCTCCTCAGAAACAGATAACAATATCTCCAGGGCTCTGAAGCAGCTGCTTCACTTGTCGTCTCTACGGTTTTCCCCTGTACAAGCCTGACTATGACCAAAATATTGTTTCCACACAGAGATCGTATTTGGCAACCTGCAATGTATTGGCTTATAGACATAAATATAATGCCATTATCAAACCCGTAAAAGTTTATTTTATAATTATTTTTAGGCTAAATATGATTTTTCTATTAAATGTTGTACTTTCATTCTGTACCCCTTAAACCAGTGATCACCAATCCCGGTCCTCAAGGACCGGTATCCTGCTGGTTTTCCAGGTCTCCCTGCTGCAGCACACCAGAGTCAGACTCAGACAAGCTCTGGACAACTCTGCTAATTAGTCAATGATTTCAATCAGGTGTGTTGCAGCAGTGAGACATGGAATACCTGCAGGATACCGGTCCTTGAGGACCAGGATTGGGGATCCCTGCCTTAAACGACCTGTGGAGGTATTATTTAAAAAAAAAAAAAAAAGCTTTTAATAAGAATGTTACATATTCAACCTTTAAAACATTTCAGTTTAGTTCAGTTCTTTTCTAGTTATGATTGTGTTCATGTTCAGTCTGCGGATTTGTTTTTGTTTTGTATTAATGCAGTGTGCTACATGTTCCATTTTTTTTGTAATAAATGGTCAAATGAGTAAGGTCTTTGTTTTCTTTGTGGATCAAATTTAAATCATGTTTTGGTTCTTATGATCTCAATGAAATCCCATGTACAATATTTGACTGTATTATTTGAATTGTAAATTTACAGTAAATTACTGGCTAATGAGTTGCATTACTTTTACAGTAACACTGTAAAAATGCTGTGATTTATATGCAGCAAGATACTGTGATTTCACAGCTACATACATCTATATCACAGTAATGGCATGCAGATTGTTGCTGTGAAGTTACAGCATGTAGCTGTAATTTTAGTGGAAATTACTGTAAAATATGCACAATAGGTTACTGTGAAATATTCACAGTAAAATGTTGTGATATTTTCCCTGTAAATTACTGTGAAATTACTGTGAAAGTAATGCAATTATTAGCCAGTAATTTACTGTAAATTCACAGTGAAAAATTTAACAGTGTACACCACCTATCACTCTGCCTTGGCAGGTGCCTCCCCACCCGATTAGGGAGGCATCCATGAACACCGACGTATATGAGATCACTCAACCTAGTGGTGTCCCAGTTAGCAAATGTTGTGGCAATCCCCAGTACTGCAGGTCGCCCTGCACTGATGGGGGGACCGTCAACAGCCGAAACCTTTGCCTCTTGAGGTCTAAGCGTAGGCTGTTGAACCACCGTTGAAGACGACGCATGTGCAGCAGTCCTAGTGGAGCCACTGGGTGAGCTGCTGCCAGGTGTCCCAGTGTCTGCATAACAGTCAAGGCTGTAACATGTGGACCCTGTTGCAGCTTGAACACCTCCTGCTGTAGGGCTGTCCGTCTGGACTCCGACAGAGTGGCTCTCAGGCTGACAGAATCGAGAACAATCCTCAAATACTCGGCCTGCTGGCTCGGTTGTGGGGTGCTCCTCTCCCAGATGATGGCAAACCCCAACTTGGTTAGGTGAAGTATCAGCTGAGCTGTGTGAAAAATGGCCCATTGTCTGGACCTGGCCATCACAATGAGGCCATCTAGATAAAAGAAGACCCTCATCCCTTGGCTGCGCAGCAGTTGTAGCGCTGCGTCCACACATTTGCTGAATGTGCGCGGGGCCAGGAAATAGCCGAATGGAAGCCTGTTGTATTTGCAGGTTGTTCCCTGAAAAGCAAAGCGCAGAAATTCCTGTGTTTTGGCGCCATCTAGACATGGAAATAAGCATCCTTCAGTCGATGGTTGAGAACCAGTCGCCTGGTTGGATGAGTTCCAGCAGTTACTTTACGGTTAGCATGCGAAACAACTTGCGACTGATGCGAATGTTCAGGGCACGGAGGTCCAGGATGGGTCTGTAGCCCCCTGTCTTTTTGGGAACCAAAAAGTATGGGGAATAAAAACCTTGTTCTTGTCATGAAAAGGAACAATAGACACGGCCTGTGTAGATAGCAGGTCCTGAATTTCCCCCTCGAGGAACTCTATCTCTTCTTGAGAGGATAGATTCATCTCCTGAATGTCCCTGAATGCTGGGGGGAGCCCACAGAATTTGAGAGAATATCCCAGTCTGAAGGTCCTGTCCAACCAGTCCGTCAGTATGCAGCTGTCCCACCACGCTCCGTAAAAACTAGTGAGAGGGCGTGCAGGTAGCTGAAGTGTGGCTTGTAGAAAGTTGTGATACACAATTTCGGCCCTCTCCGCCGCCAAACCCGTCATAAACGGAAGTTTGGCCCATGGGGGGCCCTTTGTGAAAAGGCTGAGTCGTCCCTGAACGCACCTGGCCGGTTGTCCGAGCTCTAGGGGCTGTTCGTGAACGCACATCTGTTGTCCGAGCTGGCGAGCTGTTTCCTGAACGCACTGCCGCAGCTCGGCATCTCACAGTTATGGCAATGGAGCTTCTGCAGATTCAGCTGTGGAATTGCGACTGGAATATGTGTGTAGGACATACTGATCGTCCGACTGTCATTTTCCCGAGATACAGCTCATGTTAATCAGACCGCTTCACTGTTGTGTGGGTGGTTAATCGAGAGATAAAAGCTGACGTGCTGCAACACTCATCGCTCGCCCTGTCACGCTGACGTGAGCGAGGATCGCTATCATCGCCTCGGCGGAGAAAGTCATCTCGCCAGGCGGTCAGCCCATCTCTTTTCTCTTCTCATCGCTCACCCTGTCATGCTGACGTGAGCGAGGATAACTATCGCTGCCTCGGCTCGCAGCGTGCAGGGCTAACGATGAGGTTGCTACAACCGGTGAGGAGTGATATTTCTTTACGCATCGCCGCCGGTTGTAGCGCTCATTTCCTGCTACAACACACTCTTCGCCCTGTCGTGCTGACGTATGCGAGGACTGCCATCGCATCTCTGTGGAAACAGCTCTCACTAGTCAGGCGGTCAGCAGGCTGAGCTGGACTGACCGTGGAAGAAACACGGTGTCGGCTAGCATCGTGCAGGGCTAGCGGCGAGGTCGCTACAACCAGCGACAACCGCTCATAAAGAGGGGTAATGGTGGCTCTAACCGGTTGACAACGGCGCTCTGTTGTTCCATTGTGGCTTTCACAATGGAGACAGCAGAGGGTGTCTTGTGTAATTGTGCTTGTGAAACCGTAACGGACGGGCCCAGGATGTCAGGCCCACTGTGGAGACGTAACGGTCCTACAAGCTACCGGCGGCCCGTACGGGTGTAGCGTAAGCTACATCGGTCGGGTCCGCACGGCTAACTGGGAGCATGGTGAAGTGGGGGGGGGAAACCATTGCCCGTGTAGTGGAGTAGCATGTTTAATAAAACATATCGAACATCCACATTAAATGAACCATAAGAACAATGAGGGAGGATGGCGAGGCGGTCTGCCATCGCTAGCTCTCCCTTAACTGTCACTTAGTTTGTTGGGTGTCTCAGGCCAGCTTCGCTGCCCGCAGCACGCCGACCGGTGTTGAGGTCCCGTGCGGGGCGTCGTAAAAGCCGGTCGTCCAGGGCCCGTGGTGGTTCAGCTGGGGAATCCACCGCGGAGAAGCTTCTTAGCTGACGGCGTTCCCTTAGCCTGACCGCTGCGTTCCGGTTGGGCAGCTGGTCCTTCCCCTGCCACTTAGCGGCGGTAGCTAGTGGCTAGCTGGCTAAGCTAGCAGTTAGCTGGCTAAGCTAACGGGTAGTTAGCCAAGCCACAGGTAGCTAGCTAGGCTACGGTAGCTGCTAATTATCCTCTTCCTCCATCCAGCCTCTTCAGCCGCTGCGTCACCAAGTGAGGGAGTCGATAAGGCGAGGCGGTGCAGCAAAGACATCCTCTCTGTGTCTTTCGCGGAGGGCGGTGAAACCCAGCCAGACGTGGCGACAGCCGACGACGGACAGGGACATAACACACCGGCAGCAGTCGTAACTCTGAATGAGGTGTTCATCTGGCCGAAGTGCGACCGATGAAACTCCACAGGGGGGTGGGGGTGTGTGGGGGGGGGGGGGGGGGGCGGGGGGGGGGCGTCGTGGGGGAGGGAAGCTGCCGCTGCTACGCCAACACACCCATGTTAGTTGTTGATGCTAACCGCTGCTGCTGCTAGTAGCGACTAGCTGTAGCATCCACGGCAGCGTTGGTAGAAGTTTCCTGGATTCTGATCAGACAGCGGATAAGGAGCACAGTCAGCGTCTTTGAGCGGGGGCCCTTAGGCCCTGCACACGTAGGAAAGACGTCACCTTCAAGACTGTCGTCCAGGTCTTCAGCGGCTCTGGCCATGAAGCCTTCACGCACTGGTGTCGGGAAGCGCTGGGGAGACGGAAGCAGGTTGAGGTGGTTCAGCCGAGCCGTAACTCCTGGCGGAGATGGCTCACATGCTTGAGAGGCAGTGGGAGAGGGCAGAGAAGCCCAGCACGCTCCGCCGCAACGTCACTGGAGGTGTCGAGTCTGACAGGGGCGGCGCCTCACACCATCGAGCTGCCGGCGAAAGAGGTATCCTTTCCATCTCACACAGGCGGCGAGTCTGCAGCGGAAGCTGAGCAGGTCTGGTAGGCGAAGTGGAGGTGGTAGCGGAGCTCTCCTCCTCCATGGCGTCTTCAGACTCCAGCTCTGCTTCCTTTCGAGATGATGAGTTCTTGGAGCAGCGACTCCTTCCTAGGAGATGATGTGTCAGTGGGCACTTGCCGACGCTGAAAAAAGAGAAATGAGGGCAGCCGGTGGTGCACCTGCCTTTATAGGTAGACGCCCTACTGGCCGGCTACGTACATGTAAATTTCAGTGGGCCATTGCGCGTAAACAATTGAAGGAGAGTTTTACCCATAGAGTCCAGTAGAGGGCGAAGCCTGTGTGAGATTTAACAACGTAATTCCCTGAACAGCAACAGAATTCTTTTTTTACTCAAACGCTGTCTCTACGCCTTTTTCTCTTGGTTGTCAGCAGCAGGAGCGCATGAGTATTAGCTGCCGCTGGATTAAAGTCCTTCATTTTGGATAAATATATATTGATTGATTGATTGATTGATTGGTTTATTTAAGTGTCATACACTTGCGTGCCCAGCCCATATGGCTTATATGACACTAATACCTTTTAACATAACAAAAAGACAGAGGAAGATGTCCAACATACAAACAGTTATACAATTTCAGGATACAGAGAGTTCTGTCTGAGCTTCCATGCCTTTTCCAAATAATTAACCAAACTTATATTTCATTTTCAAATAGCCAACTCAACATTTCCCCATCAGTCATCCAAAACAAGTCAGGCTTTTTACACTAATTTTCTCAAACAAAACACTTCGTAGGTCATGATATAAAGGACAATAAAACAAGAAATGCCACTCATCCTCAACAACCTTTAAATCACACATAATACACAACCGTTCCTCTCCTGGGACACCCTTATAGCGCCCCACCTCCACCTCAGAGGCAAAACCCCTGCTCTAAGCTAGCACACAAAGACCGTGGGCCTTTTTATATTACATTTAACATACAATTCTTGAAAAAGTCATTTTTATAATGAATGTAACTTCCTAACTTAGGCTTATTTAACACCTGCCATCTCCACTGCTCTTTATAAAAATCAAACAAAGTCTGTTTAAGCTCAGTTATTTTACCTTGTAAATTATTCATAAATAAATACTGTACATTTGCTAAAGAGAAAATTTCCCAAACTTCCCTTGACCAGGGATATTTATAAGCTTTATCCCAATTAAAAACTTTACGAGTAAGTCTATGTTCTGGTAGGCAGATGAGTCGATTCCACAGTCTAACCGTTTCTACTCTTTGTTTAACGAGACAGGGCTCCCAGCCCATGTCCCCCTCTAGTGCTGCTCTAGTGGTGAACCTGTGCACTCCAAGGAAGTACCTTATGCCCTACTCTGGATTCTGTCGCATTCAGGGGCATCTGCGAAGCCCCAGACCCCGCAGTATAAAACAAAACAGATCCAACCAGAGAATCAAAAAGCTGGGTAAACGTTGAGAAACTCAGCTCAGGACAGAGCTTCATCTTATTAACTACAGCCCCTAATGCTCTCCCAGCAGACTCTGATAAAACTCTTCTACCTTCTAATAAAGACATATTTTCATGGAATGTGAACCCAAGATATTTATAAGTACTGCAGTACATAAGAGGAGTTTGCCCAAAATAAAAATCATGATCACTTTGAGGTACAAATGATTTTCTAAAATGCACAATTTGTGTCTTATCAGCATCAATGGAAAGTCTCCATTTATCACACCACTCTTTCATAATATCCAACATTTTTTGTAGTTTACATTCTTCAGCAATTAAGACAATATCATCAGCATATAATAAAATACTAAGATTAAAGTCATCAATATCTATACCCAAACATGCTGCTTTTACCTCTTGAGCCAGATCGTTCACAAAAAGGGCAAAAAGAATAGGAGAAAGAACATCTCCCTGTTTGACACCAAAGGGTGGGAAACCATCCTGTCCTCAGATCATTTACCTGCACACTGCTACTGGTGCTTTATACAGAGCTTTAATAGTTTTGTAAAATTTACCACATATACCTAGAAAAATAACTTGTACTCCAAAAGATCTCTGTTAACCCAGTCAAAAGCTTTTTAAAATCAACAAAACAAACAAAAGTAGATTTGTTCTCCTGCAGCCTTGCTCTAATCACAGAGGATAAAACATAAATGTGGTCAATACAAGCTCTGTGTTTCCTAAACCCATTCTCACGTCCACTAATATTTCATTGTCTCAATATTTCACTCAGCCTTTATTTAAAATACTTAAAACACCTTATAAACTGACTTAGCAAACTATGCCTCTATAATTCAGAGGTACTCTAATCAGACTGAAGGATTTCGGATGGGCTTGATAATTATCTATACCAAAAGAGGACACCCACCCTAAACAATACTACAACAGTCAAATTATTTACAGTTTGCTTTTAGGACCTCATTAACAATTTGTCAACACCAACTCTTTATATAGTCTTTCAATTCTTCTACCTCTTCTAAAGACCCATCTAACATACTAAAGCATACAAATTAACATTTCCCCAATTTATTTCCACTACAACTTCATCTACTCTACTTGGCACTACATACAACTTTTCCATCTCCAATATTTTCCAGTCTCAAATACAAGCCCCTGTCTCCCCCCCCCACCCCCATCCCCCCCCACGCAACACAGTTTTTATCAAATATATAAATATAAATGCGTAAAATTAATGTAGCTTTATGAGCGGACATTAGAAGGACGGTGAGCAGTTGGTCTCAAACAACCTATTACTCAACCATCTATTACTCAAAACCAGTTACTGTTGGCTGTAAGTAGGCTACACCAAAACAACAACAAACCTGTCCACTAGTCTCATGACTGCCCTT
The DNA here is from genome assembly GCA_023101725.1 of Atherinomorus stipes. Taxonomy (NCBI): domain Eukaryota; kingdom Metazoa; phylum Chordata; class Actinopteri; order Atheriniformes; family Atherinidae; genus Atherinomorus; species Atherinomorus stipes. The sequence continues at coordinate 62,183 of JALJCO010013547.1, read as the reverse complement.
GTCATTTATACACCATCAGAGCAAAGAACCTTTTTGTTCTTCCCGGTCAGCTGCCAGCATGAGCGGCAGCTGCAGCAAGCGATCATGGATGCATTGGCAGTGATGGGGCAACTGCGTCCAGCCTCTAAATAATCATTATCTGCTACAAACTAGGGATGTTATGCTCGAGCCCGTCTGCTCGACTCCGCCTCGATCTTATGAACCAGAAGTCTTGCTACCGCTGTTTTGGTGGAAGTGTCAGCATGCCAAAAGCCACGTGACCACACTAACCGAGACCTCGTCACGTCATCCGCATTAATCTGTCAGTGTTTAATACATGTTCCAATCGCTTGGGAATTTATTTAAAAATAGTTAATTTATCACAGAGGATAATTCCAAGATATTAACCACAAAGGAAACACTAACTGAAGGTTGGCAACGTATCTTTTATTATACACCGTGTCAGAGACAAGACGGCTCCAGACAGCGCTTCCCTCAGCTGCAGTACACATCCATGGCCAGCAGATGTAGCTCATGCTCACTGTCTCAAATGTCTCGAGACTTCGTGTCGATATCTTGGCAGCTGTGTCAAAATGTCTCAGTGTCTCATGAAGCTTCGTTTTCACCATCCCTACCACAAACTCCTTCATTTCACCAATGTTTTGCTACCAAACATTAGTCGGACCCCCTTGTGAGCTCGAAGTGGCTTTTTCATGGGGATTTGTCCTTATTTACAGATGTTTACTTGTTATGGTGTTGCATAATGATGACGTCATCAAAGCCGGCGCTGTAAAAAGTTTGTAAAGAAAGGACGAATCACCATGAAAAAGCTGCTTCGAGCTTACAGGGGGTCCGACTAAAGTTTCGTAGCAAAACATTGGTGAAATGAAGGAGTTTGTGGCAGATAATGTCTTAATTAGAGGCTGGGCGCGTTTGCCCCATCACTGCCATTATATCATACGCTGATCTGGAGTGGATCTAAATATCCCCCGAAGGAATTCAAGTTGTACCAAAACTGTCTGGGTGAGTAAATGAACATATTTCATGCTAGGAAATGGTCCAGATTGAAAAAAAAAAGAATTTCCCCTTTAAACATTAGGCTACTTGATCATGAAAGTAAATTTGAAATAATGACAGGTCCCAGTAGGGATGGGTACCGGAACCCAGTATCAGAATCGCGGACAGCAGTGCATGTTAAATTGGGGATCACGGCTCAAAAAGGTTGAGAACCACTGTCCGAGAGTGTCATACTTCTTGTATCAACAAGTGTATTTAAGCCTTAATTTTCATTTACCAATTAAATGAATGTACCTGACGTTTTCAGCTCCTGGTCCTTGTGCAGGTGGGTTGCTCCATCTGCGGCATCGGCACCAAGCATCAGTAGTATCTCGCCCTCGACAGATAACACATTCAAATGTAACATGAAACACATTATCCTTGTTTTTCTACCCATACTTCACAAAAATGTAACTACTTTATAGAAACTATTAACGTGAACTGCACTTTCTGCACGTAATGGCCTTCAGTATGGATAAAAGAATTTCTAAAAGATATACCTAAAAACTGGTCACAATCAATGCTTTGGTATAAACAAAGATAAATGTTCCTTTTAAGACCCTTTTTATTTTGGTGTCTTAAACAAAGGCTGACAAAACAATTCATTGTGATTAATCACATTGTCAAACAAGAGATTAATTTATTCTTTAGTACTGCTATATGCAGAAAATACATTAACTTGTTTTTTTGTTGTTGTTTTTTTTACACAACTTAAAGGCTAAAATCAAGCCAGAAATCTGCGAGTTCTACCGGACTCAGACCTGGATTTCAGCTTCACATTAAGACAGTTGTGAAGTCAGCCTGTGAGGTCTGTATCAGCAACATTCTGGACTAAACTGACGCCGTCTGAAAGACTTTAGGGAGGCATGTAAGGACAGGGTTTCAGTAGTCTAGTCTAGTGTTCTGAAGATAAATGCAGAACGGGCTTTATGCACAACTCCACTACTTCCTGAACTTAAGCCAGCTCCTTTCCCTCCTGTCTTTCATTATTGCATGATTTGATTGATCTAGGTGTGCCTGACCTCAGTAAGACACAACTGGATTAATCAGTTTGTCCAGAAAATGAAAGACAGGAGGGAAAGGAGCTGGCTTAAATTCAGGAAGTAGTGGAGTTGTGCATAAAGCCTATTCCTGGTGAGACTAGGAATTTTAACATCATTAAAATTGATGTTAATCATTTTAACATCATAATTAAAATGATGTTTAATTAAAACATCATTTTAATTATGTTCTAGAAGTGATAAAAGTAATGTGATCAATCACGATTAATCTTTTTGACAGCTCTAAAAAAAAAAAGGAAAACAAAATCATAAAAAAACAGTAATCCTCAATATTATTCATGACCTCCAATTAAAGAAGGGAGAAAATCAGCCGTCAGTGAAATAAGTTGAAATTGACAAAAATATTGATAAATAAAAATTCTATGAAAATTACATTGATTTTGAATTCTGGTTCAAAAGGAATATTACAAATTAACAAAAAACAACAAGTAAACAAGCAGGATGGGGCTCCAAAGCCAAAATTTTGGTGGGCAACATTTTGAGGCAATCACTGCAAACGGGTGTTTTCTCTAATGTTCAAAAATGCTTCCTACACCTGTTGACAAATATTTTAGTCCACTGTTTGCCGGAAAGGTGCCCTAATGTGTCTGGAACAGTTTTGTTTATTAGCTGTTTTTTTTGTTTGTTTTTTTAAATGATCATTTCCCACCACAATTCAAAATCAATATTTTATTTCACTGAATAATTCTGAAAATGTTTTATTTATTATTAGTTTCTTTAATTTCTTATTTTAATAACTATTGTGAATCTAGATTTTTCTTTAAATGAGGTTAATTCATTAACATAGCTTCAGGAGCAGGACCACGCCTCAACCACACCTGCCTCCAATCTCACTAATCACCAAGCAGCCTTAAATACTCACTCACCTCATTAACTCAGTTTCTCGTTCTCTCGACGTCCTACCGACGTTCCAGCCTTTGCTGCATTCGCTGTTTCTCAGTCATCTTCCTCGCCCGCCGGTGGCCCTCATTCCCTCATTGCTGATCGTCCATTGTAACCGTTGTGGGCGGCTGCTCTCCTCGGACGATTAGTTTCCCAGCGCTCCAACCGCAGCCCGACGCCCCGCCTGTACTCCACGCATTTCGTTTCGTCACCTTTCGGATCACGGATCGTCTCTCCTCCTCGCACGGTCAGGCCTCATGGCCGCCGGCTTCCCCGCTCTTGTCGCTCCTCGGACCCGCTGTCCTGCAGCCTCCACGCCAATCAAGCGGCGCACCGCGGTCGGACCAGCTTCCCGGCCCGCAGCCACCTCCATCATCTGGCTTGTGTCCGGTATACTCGCGGCAGGCTGGGGTTCTCTTCTCCCGCCCAAACAGTTCCCGCCGGCTGTGCCAGGTCTTCGGCACTTCCTGCTTCTCCGGGCGGCTTCCTCCTGGCCAGTTTCTTGCAATGTCGCAGCCCCGCCTCTGCCGCCTGCTCCTTCTGCAACGCTCTGGGTTGTCACTCCCGCACCTGCTCCGCCCGTCCTGGAGCTCTCTCGGCTTGTTTCCTCCTCCTTTCCTCCCATTCGTCTCTTGCCGTCCCGGCGCTGTCCGACCGCTTACGCTTCTTCTCGGCCTTGTTTCCTTTCTTCTGGTAGCCTACTGGTTACACCGCGGCTTCTTCCTCTCGTCCCCACGTATCTGCGCCGCCACAGCCGGTCCTCACCTGTCCTCTTCGGGGGCCTCGGCCCACATCACGCCTTCCGGCCCTTTCTGCCTCTTCTTCCTGTCCCTGGTGGATTATCACTTATTCCGTTCCTGTCTGCCTCCCTTCCACACTGGTGGCTTCTGGGAACCGTCCTGTTGCTGGTGCACCTGCCGGCTCCTTCTTTTTGCACTCGGCCCCCCACTGTTTTATCAGATCTTCGGCTTCGCTGCTATTGCTCCCTGTCTGCCGGTAGTAATTCCCTCACCTTCAGCCTTGTGTTCCTTCTGCTGCATGTCTTGCCACTGATTCTCTTCTCTTCCCGGTGTTCCCACCTCAGTGTTCCCAGTGTCGCCGCTGCTTCGTCCTCATCTCTCATCGGCTTACGGTAGCATTGCTCTGCTAACGGTACATTCCGGTCGTTCGCTCTCCCCCTCCCTGTGAGCTCCTGATTGCATGGCTCTTAACTCGTAGTGTAACTTGCATCGCTTCTAGCCCGGCTTCAGTCACAGCACGTGCGAATTATCGTGATTGGTCTCGGTATGTAGCAGGGCTCGACACACGGTATTTATCACTCACCACCGCTTTTGGCCAGTCATGCTGCTGGCTTTCAGCTGCCCAGGTGAATCACAGTCATTGTGGCCCGTAGCACGTAGCTGGGCTGGGCTAGACTCGAAGTGCATATCACCTCCTCCCTCTTGGTCGTTGTTGCACGTAGCTCACACGTCACTACTTAAGCTGCACTCCTTAATCTTCTGTCCTCTGCCAGCCTTGCATTTCACTTGGGTAGTGTCTCTCCATCGGGCCACTCTCATCCGGCCCATAGCCGCTTCAGCTGTGGCTCTCATCAGTCCATCAGGGCCTCCACCCTCTCCAACCGCCGCTCAGCTTCTCGCCACGTTCTCTCACACTGGGCCACGTGCTGCCCTCTACCACGGACACGGCCTCCACCCTCTCCAACCGCTGCTCAGCTTCTCGCCACGTTCTCTCACACTGGGCCACGTGCTGCCCTCTACGTGCTGCCCTCTACCATGGACACGGCCTCCACCCATTCCAACCGCCGCTCAGCTTCTCTCCACGTTCTCTCACTGGGCCACGTGCTGCCCTCTGCCACCGACACGGCCTCCACCCGCTTCAACCGCCGCTCAGCTTCTCGCCACATTCTCACACTGGGCGACGTGCTGCCCTCTACCACGGACACGACCTCCGCCACGGACACAGCCTCCACCCGCTTAAACCGCTGCTCAGCTTCTTGCCACATTCTCACACTGGGCCACGTGCTGCCCTCTGCCACGGACACGGCCTCCACCCGCTCCAACTACCGCTCAGCTTCTCGCCACGTTCTCTCACACTGGGCCACGTGCTGCCCTCTGCCACGGACACGGCCTCCACCCGCTCCAACCGCCGCTCAGCTTCTCTCCACGTTCTCACACTGGGCCACATGCTGCCCTCTACCATGGACACGGCCAGCGCAGCCCTCAGATCACCACCTTCCTGATTCTATCTGGGTCCCATGCCATCTTTCCGCCATCTTTAGTCCAGGACTGGTGGCTGCTCGCTCCATCGCTCTCCCCGGCCCTTTCTGACGGCCTTTTGGCCCACTCGCCGCCTCAGCGGCGCCTCTGTCGGCTGGTCTCCTCTGGCCCTCCACCGGTTCTTCGGTGGCTCTTGCTGGCCTATTGGGCCTTTGCCTGCTCCAACCAGGGCACGCCTCCACACCAAAGTCTCTCACGGTCTGCCATGCACGACCCTTGGCACGGTCTCCCACCACAGTCTCCTGGTCTCTGGATCTCACTGCCTCGATTCACAGTGCATCTGTTGAGCCAGCCTCTCCAGCTCTCAGCCGCTTAAACGGTCGCTCTCCCCTGTCTATTTACGCCCCCGTCACAGCGGCTCGCACTCTACCCTGCACCTCCCTCAGCCACACGCCCGACTGGGCTGCCACGGGTACCAGCCCTGCCTTTCTCGCCGGCTCCACCGTTCGCCCCTGCCATCTCCTGGGGAACCCTCCAACAATTACCCTCCGCCTGGCCCGTCTGGAACGCCCCAACGTGTCGCTTCCGCTTCAGCTAAGTCTTTCGCGAGGCCTTCTCAGCTCATTTCTTCCTTTCATTCCCCTGTTCCGTCTCTGGCCATCCCGGCACGGCTGACGGCCGCTCTTGCTTCTTCTCAGCTTCTGATTCCTCCCATTGCCTTGGCTGTCAGCTCCGCCACGGCCTTCTCCTTTCCCCCTTCCGTCTCTGGCCGTCCCGGCACAACCGACGGCCGCTCTTGCTTCTTCTCAGCTTCTGGTTCCTTATGTTTTCTTGGCTGCCAGCTCCGCCGTGGCCTCTTCCTTTCCTCCTTGCGTTCTAGTGTGGCCACAGCCGTGCCCCTCCTGCCCTCTTCGGTGTCCCCAGCCCTTTCTGCCTTTTCTGGCTTTTCTGTCCTCTCCTCCTTTCGTTCTGGCTCATTTTTTTCTCGTTCCCTCTCTGCCCCTCTCCCTGCTTCTGCCCCTTTTTTTGTGCAAAATGCTTCTGGCTGTCCTGGGTCTCACAGCCTGGCTACCGCCATGCCACCCATCCAGCCGCCCGTCTCTGCCCTCCTGGTTTTGGCGGGTCACTATGTTGACTTGGTGCTGTTATTGTACCCTTTCGCTTTGGCTCAGCTGTCAGGGTCTCGCATGCCACTCCCGGGACAGTTGCCTGACTTCATGGGCCGGCATCTTACTTTACTTTTTGGGGATCACCCTCAACTCCTTTTCCTTTCAGACCTCCTTGCCTCTGGAAAAGGTCAAGCACATCTTGAGTCCCCTCTCAAACTACCTGCTGGTGGATGAATGGACACAACGGCAGCCCTCATGGGTAATCTCGCTTATGCCATGCGCATTGGCTCCGACTTCAAACTTCTCGATTCAGCTTCGGTCTTGTGCTCTTCACCTGCAGTACCCCATCCTTATAGCCGCTATTCTCTGGGGTCATAAATGGTCCCGTAGGTCAATCCTAATTCATTCTGACGATTCCACTGCAGTCAATGTCACCTACAAGGCCAGTCCCGTTCCCTTATTATCGTCTCGATCTCTGCACAGCACCAGTTCCTCCTCAGAGCTGCCTACATTTCGAGCCTCTTAACAAGTATTCGCTCCGAATCAGACCAACACCAGACTCCAGTCCTTCCATTCACCAACCATCTTCAGTAAGATCACAATTCACTGTCTGTTGCCTCAAGTGAAGCCATCCTTGACAGTCTCGCTCCAGGCATACTCTCAGCCTACCTCACCGGCTGGAACAGTTTCAAAACATATAATTCTATTCACTCGCTTCCCTCAGTTTGACATTACAACCCTTTACAGTTACATCGCCTGTATTTTCTCTTTCCAAAGAATTCTCTGTTCCACTATCCACACTTACCTTTCCGGTATATTCTTCTGTCGGCTCTTGCTCGGCTCTTTGTGTCCATCTATCACTCGTTGTCATGTCACCATGCTCTTCAACAGACTTCGAAAAACAAGAGTCAGCTCCGACAACGATATGCCTTCCTCTCATGTTGGACTTTCTCCACCTCTGCATTAACACGTTACGACCAGGAAACTATTCTACCATTGATCAGACCTTAGAAGCAGTAATTTTGGTATCCTATGATCCTCTGAATTTTCCACCTACAACGTCCATTTTCAACTCTCCTTTTCACCCCTGCCTCTCAGACATCTTCTACTCACCTGACTGTCTCATATTCACGCTTAAAAGAAAAACAGATCAACTCGGAATCTCTTCCCCATTTATCTGTATAAATTGTATTCATACCTCAGCCCTTAAGAACCAGTTCCAGACTACTTCCAACTTGGACTGCAATCAACTGCCTCACCTTTGGATCCGCTCTTCACTGAGAAAAGGAAATTGGCTACTAGATTCTGGTTCAGCAACCATTTCCGTCAAGTCAGTCTGTCCGGCTTAGAATCAGAACACTATTCCATCCATTCATTCCGCATCGGCGCAGCCACCACTGCCTCCAGATTCGATGTATCAGACCAAAAATATTCAGTTGCTCAGATGCTGGTCTTAGCAAGCCTATTCAAATGTTTGCAATAACCTTTTAGATATACGTAGAGCTCATTCACTTCTTGGCTCTGGCCACTTTTTTGGGGGGGGGTTCCCTAAGCCGGACTCACTACCGAAAGACTACACCCCCACCCTAGGTCTTCCTCCGGCTCATCATCATATCTCATTCTTTCAATCCGTCGTCGTCGTCGCCGTCGCCGTCGCCGCTAGTGAAATGAGGTTAATTCATTAACATAGGTTCAGGAGCAGGACCACGCGTCAACCATACCTGCCTCCAATCTCACTAATCACCAAGCAGCCTTAAATACTCACTCACCTCATCAACTCAGTTTCTCGTTCTCTCAACGACCCTCCCTTCCCCTCCCTTTCCTCTCGTTGCATCTCCTCTACCTTCCCTTTTGCCTCGTCCGCCTGCTTCGTTAGGCCTTTCTCCATCTGCTGCCCCTCCCTAGCCTTTGCCCCCCCCCTCTTCTCTGCTTCCCGTCTCCTTCCTGCTGTCCTACTTCTTTCCCATCATCTGACCGTCTCCACCATTCTTGTTCCTTGTCTGCTTCCTTCTCTTCTTTTGGGTTCCATCTGAGGGGGGTTCCCTAAGCCAGACTCACTACCGAAAGACTACACCCCCACCCTAGGTCTTCCTCCGGCTCATCATCTTATCTCATTCTTTCAATCAATCCATCAATCCATCATCATCATCATCGTCATCGTCATCCCTTTTGTTGTGGCGTGGTCCTTGCTAGTGAATTGTAGATTATGAATAATTTTGAGGATGACTGTATGTGTGTTATATATATATATATATATATATATATATATATATATATATATGGACTAACTATATAGATAAAGAGAGAGAGCGCATTTAGTTTAATGAAATGCTTCGCCATCTATATAGTAATGTATGTCACAAGTATGCATATTATTTAAAACAATAAAGTAGTTATTTAACATGCATTTCTATTTGGGGTTTATAAATCCTATTAAAACTTTAATTTACAATTTTTCATTATCTGACTTACCCAGTCACTTCATCAGTATGGCTAAACTTGTGGCCTTTTCAGAAACACAGGAAACCTGATGACACAAACAACAAGACCTTTATTTTTTTGGCAGGGGAACCATATATTCAATCTCATCTGTCTTTCAGATATCAGAAACTCAGAATATTGCTGTCAGAGAAACAGTGTAGACTTAAAACTACCAAAACAAGTTGACAGAGGTTCATACTCAACACAGACAGGAACTGCAGGGTGTAAATGGTCACAATTCCAGGCTGTGGAGCACGTTTGTGCCCGTTCATAACGTGTCTAGTGAGATACAGCAGTGCTTATTTCACATTACTGGAAATATGGTTTCTGATATCAATATACCGTACTTTTCTTTCTACTTCAAAGGCTTCATGTCTTTTGCAGTAATGCAAATAACTAAAACAGCAATTTTCAATTGCAAAACAGAAAAAAGAAATTCAGTTTCTGTGCCTCGTTCAGATTTGAGATCTGCTATCTGCCTGCATCTGTACAACTTCGTCCTCGTCAAACAACACATTTATATGCATGTCAGAAAATACTTGTGTATTTAACGACTTTGTTCAAAAACGAAAATCGTTTTTCTCTGACAACTAAATGCACTTAACTTTGCACTTGTCATGGCGGCTGTAACGGAAGCGCTATCGAAGGAAAGTAAGCCTTAAGCTGATGGCTTGGGGCACCAGGTCAAATATTTGTGTTATAACACGCCAAAGCTAATTCAACTTTAAGTATTATGAAATGGCATTTTGATATGGGTTTGTTTGCTACCTTACAAATCTGCCATTTTCAAAGCTAACGCTGTTTAAGCTAGCCAGAGACACATCTTTGCAAAATAGATGTAAGTCTGTAAAATAGCTTTTTCATCCCATTAACATCCACAAATGCAAGTATAATACTTACCGCTTCAAGAAATGATAATGTAAGTCATCCTTTCCTTAAGAAAAATCGTGTTTCAGCCAACTTCAGGGACTGTTGCTGATGAGAACCAAGGCGATGCGACGTAATGGCGGCTGAATCGAAACTTAACAGCGCTGAGAAATGGGTGACGTCACATGGTCACGTGATATGAAACCATCCCTCTAAAGTAAATTTTTATTTCAGGATCAAGCGTTTCTATAAATTTTTTCCGTGGGAAGTGATTTTTAATCTTAGACAAAGTAAAATAATTCTGAGTTTCTATAATACCAGGGTAAAATTTCAATTTGACTAAATGACACAAATGATTCACTTTTATCAGTGTAGAGAAGCTGGTCAAAACATATGAACTTTACAAAAACACAAACAGTAGGATACAGAGTTTAGCCTTTTTATTGTTGTAATCAATCGAGACAAAATGCAAATGTATTAGTTAAAGATTTTCATGTATTTCATACTTTCTTTTTGTTCATAATTAATATTCATAATCAATCTGTATAATATGACCTATGTAGAACACATATGCTACAAAAACACTTGACTTTTAAAAGTGATTATCATCAAACTGATTTTTTTTTCATGTATTTTACGTTAAAATTTGCAAATGTGTTAATGTTGAAAACCCGGATATAGTCCACGTTCGCGTTCCTGTTTGGTGTGATCTGAGCACATTAGGCACAGTGCAATAGAGAGGTCGTACGTTGACAGAGCCCTCTGGAGAATGTGGACTGTGGCTCGCTACACAAAATAGCAATGCAGTTGGTGTGCTGTGTGGGGCCTAGCGAGCTGGAGGATGTGCAATCTGGCAATAATTCTTCATGATGATTTGAGCTTTGTGACATGGCGCATTATCCTGCATGAAGTAGCCATCAGAACATGTTGCTATAAGCTGGATTTATACTCCCATGTCATCTGCGTAACTGCCTCAGGCTCTGTGTAGGTCCGCAGAGGCCTGACGCACGTCTCTCCAGACCCGACGTGTATCCCGGCTACACGTACGCAGAGATGCAGATGTACTTCCTTGTGAATTGTCAATGTGGTTACGTGCCTCCAGATGTTTGGGTTTTGTAGCTGAATTTAAGAATGAATGCATGTCGTTAGCTATTGCTGCTCTAAAAGAGAAAATACTTGCCGGTGCTGAAGCGAACCTTCGGGGTGAAAGAAAACCTCTGTCCTGTGGATTTTCTTGGTCGATGAAAGCCCTATTGTCGCCTCCAGATCTTGAAAAGAAACTGCAGCATGATGCCGTGACCCTACACTCAAGTAAAAGCTCACACTACCTCTGCGTCAGCTATGCAAACCTGACAGGACCCAGACGCAAGTAAAAATCCAGCTGTAGTCAGCGACAATACTCAGGTAGGCTGTGGTGTTTAAACCATAATATTTTGGTACTTAGGGACCTAAAATGTGCCAAGAAAATATCTCATACACCAGAGGTGCCCAAGTCCAGTCCAATAGAACTACTATAGTGCAATTTTTGGAACATGCCCCCTCCAACACACATGAATGAAATGGTTAATCCCTCATGCACATCATTCAGTTCTGCAGAGGCCTAGTAATGACCCGTTCATCTGTTTCAGGTGTGTTGGAGAAGGGGTGCAACCAGACTGTGCAGAATAGTAGCTCCCAAGGACTGGACTTGGGCGCCCCTGTCCTACGCCATTACATGGGAATGGGTAGCATGTGGTTAATGCCTTTGGTCTGGAAAGCCCGGGTTCAAGTCCCTGACAGCACTTAGATAAACCACTATGGGCCCTTGAGGAATGTCCTTAACCCCACCCAACTGCTCCGAGCGCTGTTATTGGCAGCCCTCTGTTCTCTGGTAAATGTAGAGAAAAGCAAAGCTGAATTTCCCAATTGGGATTAATACAGTTTTAAGAAACAAAAAACAACTCATCGGTAACAACATGAACCAGTAAAGCCTGGTCCACACTACACGAATTTAGCCCGATTTTGGCCCGACGGAGGCGTCGCAGACAGTCGCTCACTGTCGTGCACGATTCTGCGTTGTCGGGTCGTAGGACGTCGTGTCTTCGCTCCGTGTAATGTGACACAATCAGCGATTGGCGATTTGGCATCTGCGACGCTCCACGACCACGACGCAGAAAGACTGGCGTGTCAGAATTTTTTGGTTTTGTCCGTGTAGTGTGACACGTCCCACGACATGTCCCTTCATATTGACCAATAGGAGGACAGTGCGCCTTTCGCCTCTACCAGAGAGGCGAAAGGCGCCCTGCTCAGGTGCGCCGGTACACAAACAACAGTGGAGGAAAGGAGGAGAGACGCAGCCGCTCTCCGGTGGAGAGGTGGAGAGATTTATGGAGCTGTGGCATCAGTTTACTCCAGAATAAAAGAAAAGAAAAGCAAGACTGGGTGTGCCAAATTTATTTTCAACAGTGTTAAACCTCCACGAACATTCAAAAGGGCGTATCTCTCTTGAATAAAACATTACTTTATTAATTCGAAACATAACCACCAGATATGTGCGTTCTATCAGTAATAGTAACAGTCAACAGGAGTTCACAGCAGGTAAACGTGCACGAATGTGACGCTCTCAAATAAATCAATGACAAAGTCACAGAAAAATCACTTTGTTTAAATAAAAACACCGCAACATAACAGACATTGCGCTCAATGAGATGAGCATATATGACACCCATGCGCGCTCGTGCACTCAGCCGTAACTATCCACATTACGCGTGATCATCAAAGCTAATTAACCATCTGAACACACCTACTGGGTGCAGAATATAGACACAGCGATGCTGCTGCTGCGCAGCTCTCAGTTTATCATGCGTGTGTGGTTTCATGTGGTTGCCATGGTTTCCAGCGTGCGCTCTGAACTGATGGAGTTCAGTGAATGACGTGAGGATGTACCCGTATGCGTTCGTATAGAACAACACACTTTATTTCACTTCATGGCAGTTTTTTTAAAAGTAGCGTCACTGGGTCGGCTGGACTTTGCTCTCGTGGCAGCAGACTGTGGTCAGACTGATGGTTTTGGCTTCGCTTGGCACTGGGCGTCCTGCGCGCGGCGCGTGATGCACCTGGTGGAAGCAACGGCGCTGATCAGAGCCCAGTTTCTCTCTTTCAAAGCTCTTTTTCAAAGATGAGCAGCGAGTCTTTCTGTGCGCATCGTGGATTTAATCCTGTTTAGTTACAACTGAAAACCCGCTCGACAGAACAACTGGAACAGGCAGAATACACAAAACAGTTAATGTTGGTCACAATAATGGAGGGGACTGATGTCTCCGTCCACTTTCCACTTCATGAGTCACCCAAACAGTCAATTCAGAGACTCCAAACCAAGTGACTGATTGACAGCTGCTTGTCCCGCCTCCCGTTTCGTGTTGTCTTTTGCGACACCACGCGACGATCAGACGGTTGTCTGTCTGGTGCAATCCTTGTAGTGTGACCACTCGCGAGTAACACGACACCGTACGATTTTATGACACAATTTCTGTTAATGTGACATATGACCATCGTGAACGACGGAAAAAGTCGTGTAGTTTGATCCTGGCTTAACACAAGGCAAAATGGATTGACGCTTTCATATGTTACATATGACAGGGAGTTACTGAAGACCACACAAAAACAACTGAAAACACAGACTAAGAAGTGCAAGGAGGACTACAGGAAGAAGTTGGAGAGCCAGCTCCAGCAGAACAACATAAGGGATGTGTGGTCGGGAATGAAGAAGATCACTGGCTTTAAGTTAAAGGGGGATCAGACTGATGGAGGTCTGGACAAAGCTAACAAACTAAACATGTTCCTCAATAGGTTCAGTTCCCCCCCTGCTGCCAACCTAACACACCCTCCATGTGCACACAGCTTTCTCGTCCCACCTCCACTCTGTCACCCTGCAGCGCAGTCATGGACCTGAGCACAGCCTCCTCTCCCTCCACATCAGGACATCCTGAGACCTCCTTTGTCTCCACTTCCAGCCTGACTGTCTCCTGCGACCAGGTCAAGAAACAGCTAGAGAAACTGAACCGGAACAAAGCTGCAGGTCCAGATGGTGTTAGTCTCAGAGTTCTTAAGACCTGCTCAGAACAACTATGTCCAGTTCTCCAGCACCTTTTTAACACCAGCCTGAGACAGAACAGAGTTCCAGTGTTGCAGAAAACATCCTGTCTTGTTCCAGTCCCTAAAAAACCACAACCAGCTGAACCAAATGACTACAGACCAGTTGCTCTGACATCTCACATCATGAAAGTCCTGGAGAGACTCTTACTGGCTCACCTCAACAAGCAAGTCAACACCTTTCAGGACCCATTACAGTTTGCATATCGTAATGGACTTGGGGTTGAAGACGCCATCATCTTCCTGCTTCAGAGAGCCCACTCTCATCTGGACCAGTCAGGCAGCACTTTGAGGGTCATGTTCTTTGATTTTTCAAGTGCCTCTAATACTATTCAGCCTGCTTTGCTATGTGAGAAGCTCCATAACTTCCAGGTGAATCCCTCCACAACCACCTGGATTTATGACTACCTTACAAAGACCACAGTTTGTAAGACTGAAAGTTGTGTGTCTGAGATGGTGGTCAGCAGCACTGGAGCACCACAAGGGACTGTATTCTCACCATTCCTCTTTACACTGTACACCTCAGACTTCCAGTACAACTCTGAGTCTTGTCATCTGCAGAAATACTCTGATGACTCTGCAGTTGTGGGGTGTATCAGTGATGGACAAGAAGCCGAGTACAGGGAACTGGTTAATCAGTTTGTGAAATGTTGTGGTAACAATCTGCTCTTCTTAAATACCAGCAAGACTAAAGAGATGATTGTTGACTTCAGGAGGAGCAAGAATAAGCAGTATAGTCCTGTCTACATCCTGGAAGAGGAGGTGGAGGTGGTGAAGAATTACAAATACAGGGGTTAGACAATGAAACTGAAACACCTGTCATTTTAGTGTGGGAGGATTCATGGCTAAATTGGACCAGCCTGGTGGCCAATATTTATTAATTGCACTTTGCACCAGTAAGAGCAGAGTGTGAAGGTTCAATTAGCAGAGTCAAAGCACAGTTTTGCTCAAAACATTGCAATGCATACAACATTATGGGTGATATATCAGAGTTCAAAAGAGGACAAATTGTTGGTGCACGTCTTGCCGGCGCATCTGTGACCAAGAGAGCACGTCTTTGTGATGTATCAAGAGCCACGGTATCCAGGGTAATGTCAGCATACCACCAAGAAGGACGAACCACATCCAACAGGATTAACTGTGGACGCAAGAGGAAGCTGTCTGAAAGAGATGTTCGGGTGCTAACCCGGATTGTATCCAAAAAACATAAAACCACAGCGGCCCAAATCACGGCAGAATTAAATGTGCACCTCAGCTCTCCTGTTTCCACCAGAACTGTCTGTCGGGAGCTCCACAGGGTAAATATACACGGCCAGGCTGCTGTAGCCAAACCTTTGGTCACTCGTGCCAATGCCAAACGTCGGTTTCAATGGTGCAAGGAGCGCAAATCTTGGGCTGTGGACAATGTGAAACATGTATTGTGCTCTGATGAGTCCACCTTTACAGTTTTCCCCACATCCGGGAGAGTCACAGTGTGGAGAAGCCCCAGAGAAGTGTACCACCCAGATTGTTGCATGGCCAGAGTGAAGCATGGGGGTGGATCAGTGATGGTTTGGGCGGCCATATCATGGCATTCGCTTGGCCCAATACTTGTGTTAGATGGGCGTGTCACTGCCAAGGACTACCGAACCATTCTGGAGGACCATATGCATCCAATGGTTCAAACATTGTATCTTGAAGGCGGTGCAGTGTATCAGGATGACAATGCACCAATACACAGAGCAAGACTGGTGAAAGATTGGTTTTATGAACATGAAAGTGAAGTTGAACATCTCCCATGGCCTGCACAGTCACCAGATCTAAATATTATTGAGCCACTTTGGGGTGTTTTGGAGGAGCGAGTCAGGAAACGTTTTCCTCCACCAGCGTCACGTAGTGACCTGGCCACTATCCTGCAAGAAGAATGGCTTAAAATCCCCCTGACCACTGTTCAGGACTTGTATATGTCATTTCCAAGACGAATTGCCGCTGTATTGGCCGCAAAAGGAGGCCCCACACCATACTAATAAATTATTGTGGTCTAAAACCAAGTGTTTCAGTTTCATTGTCCACCACCTGTACCTTGGAGTTCAGCTGGACAACAGATTCGACTGGAAATGCAACACTGACTACATCTACAAGAAAGGTCAGAGCAGACTCTGCTTCATAAGGAAGCTGAGATCATTCAACGTCTTCACCAAGATGTTGCAGATCTTCTAGAAGTCTGTTGTGAAAAGTGCGGTAGCACTTTACATTACGGTACGGTAATAACATGGTAATAGTGTGGTAATAAGATAGTAATACCAAGGTAATAGCGTCGTAATTACTTGTAATATCAAGTAATTACCATAGTAGTAACCCAGGTTATTTTATGGTAGTTACACTGGGGATATCATGCTAACAATACACACTATTAATGAAGTTACATGGTAATAAGGGACCTCTGACTTGTAACTGAGAGGGAAAATGATTTAAAGAGGTGAAACTACTTGTAATTGTATGGTAATATTGAAGTAATTATGTGGTAATTTACTAGAAATGTGTACAAAAGGTAAATAAAGTAAGATTTATTATAGTGACAAATGAATGTCATAATAACCAAGAAATAACTGAGGAGTTTCTATGTAATAACTATGAAACAAGGCTGCAAAAGGGTCAATTAAATATTTCTCATTTATTTCAAGGTAATTATACATTAAACCGCACACCAATATGCAAAACAATAACATGGAAACATGCCAAGTAATTTCTATGTAATAACCATGAATAGGGGATTATCACGCTTCCGCGTTCCGGTTTCCGGAAGTTGAAACATTTGGCACTTCCTCTTCCGGGCCATGTTAACGACAGCCGTTCCTGCCCTGTTATACTGTTTATACTGTTATATGTTTGGATAAACTCCAAACATATTTAAGTTTTCATTCTAGCCTGAAGTGATACTGGATCAAAAGCTGGATCAAAGCGATCGATTTGCCGTGGTGAAGGGCCGAACTTTATAATAAAACACACGTTTGTTTGTCCCCGGTGGGGCACAACACCGGCACTTCACAGCATGCTAGCATTAGCCAGCTAACGTTTACTGACGTGCTTAACATTGTGCGTCTTAAAACACACAAACATCTGAAAATCGGGTCTGTACCTCCCCGTTTCCAGTGGAACAACTGGGGACTGCCAAGAAAGGAGACGCTTTCAGATGATTGTGTGTTTTCAGCCGCACAAAGTTAGGCACGTCATCAAGCTGGCTAATGCTAACCTGCTAACAATAGTCCGCCAGCTACTACTCTGTTAAACTTTGTAAATCGGATAAACGCCAATGCCAAGTTTCCATTCCAGACTGAAGTGATGCTGAGGAAGAAGTGGATTAAAACGACCGATTCGCCGCGGTGAAGGACCGAACTTTATAATAAAACGACACACGTTTGTTTGTGGCCGGCAGACTGCGCAGTCGTGTTAGCAGGTTAGCATTAGCCAGCTCGATAACGTGCCTAACTTTGTGCGGCTGAAAACACACAATCATCTGAAAGCGTCTCCTTTCTTGGCAGTCCCCAGTTGTTCCACTGGAAACGGGGAGGTACAGACCCGATTTTCAGATGTTTGTGTGTTTTAAGACGCACAATGTTAAGCACGTCAGTAAACGTTAGCTGGCTAATGCTAGCATGCTGTGAAGTGCCGGTGTTGTGCCCCACCGGGGACAAACAAACGTGTGTTTTATTACAAAGTTCGGCCCTTCACCGCGGCAAATCGATCGCTTTGATCCAGCTTTTGATCCAGTATCACTTCAGTCTAGAATGAAAACTTAAATATGTTTGGAGTTTATCCGATTTAAACAGTATAACAGAGCAGGAACGGCTGTCGTTAACATGGCCCGGAAGAGGAAGTGTCCAAAACCCGGGAACTTCCGGTAGGCGTGATAATCCCCTATTAGGGCTGTAAAATGATCCATTGCATGTTTCTGTGTTATTCTATGGCAATAATACATAAAATGACACATTAACATGCAAAACAATAACCTGGAAACATCCCAAGTAATTTCTATGTAATAACCATGAAACAGGGCTGTAAAATGATCTATTGCTCGATTCTGTCTTATTCTATGGTAGTAATAGCCTACATTACATCACACATTAAGATGCAAAACAATAATCTGGAAACATCCCTTAGTAATTTCTATGTAATAACCATGAATCAGGGCTGTAAAATGATCTATGGGGGATTATCACGCTTCCGTGTTCCGAACTTCCGGTTTGAAACTATTAGACGGCCCACTTCCGGCCCAGTTCAATGTCCCTGCCTTACTTCGTAAATAACATGAATAAACGCCAACCCTACTTAAATTTTCACTGATTCCAGACTGAAGTGATACTAAGGAAGAAGTGGATCAAAGCGATTCTCCAGAGTGAAGGGCCGAACTTTATAATAAAACAACGTAGCATGTTTGCTTGTAGCCCGTGGGACACAACACCGGCATGCTAGCATTAGCCAGCTAGCGTTTACCGACGTGCTTAACTTTGTGCATCTTAACACGCACAAACATCTGAAAATCGGGTCTGTACCCCCCGTTTCCAGTGGAACAACTGGGGACTGCCAAGAAAGGAGACGCTTTCAGATGCTTGTGTGTTTTCAGCCGCACAAAGTTAGGCACGTCATCGAGCTGGCTAATGCTAGCCTGCTAACACGACTGTATAGTCTGCAGGCTACAAACAAACGTGTGTTTTATTATAAAATTCGGTCCTTCACCGCGGCGAATCGATCGTTTTGATCCACTTCTTCCCTAGCATCACTTCAGTCTAGAAAGTTAAACAGAGTAGTAGTCAGCAGACTACTGTTAGCAGGCTAGCATTAGCCAGCTTAAATCGATCGCTTTGATCCACTTCTTCCTTAGTATGACTTCAGTCTGGAATGAAAACTTAAGTATGTTTGGAGTTTATCCGATTTAAACAGTACAACAGGGCAGGAACGGCCGTTGTTAATATGGCCCGGAAGAGGAAATGCCCAAATACTGGGAAGTTCCGGTAAGCGTGATAATCCCCTATTGCATGTTTCTGTGTTAGTCTATGGTAATAATACATTACATCACACATTAACACGCAAAACAATAACCTGGAAACGTCCCAAGTAATTTCTATGTAACAACCGAATCAGGGCTTTAAAATTATCTATTGCATGTTTCTGTGTTAATTTATGGTAATAAAACATTAAATCACACATTACCATGCAAAACAATAACCTGGAAACATCCCATAGTAATTTCTATGTAATAACCATGAATCAGGGCTGTAAAATGATCCATTGCATGTTTCTGTGTTATTCTATGGTAATACATTAAATCAGTGTGAGAGGACTGTAATTTAATCTGTGTTGTATGTCTGACATGGGGTACATTTGACAATAAAGTTGAATTTGACTTTGACTCAATCATACATCAACATGTCTAACAATGACTTGACACCCCATTTAACATGTGGAAATACATTAGTGTAAATCAAAACTACACACTTTGGTGTATTACATGGAAATACTCTTAGTAAATACTTTGTAATAATACTTTGTAATAACTGTAATAACAGTATGCTGAATGTGTACTCCTGTACCTGGATGAACAATAAACTTTGATGATTATATTGATAATAAGTGTACACATGTGATGTCTCAGGCTGTGGTTAGGCCTCCAATATTTATTCAGAAAGGTACTTGCAGTCTAAAATATTTCTGTATTTGGAATAATCCTTCATTATTTAGTCTGCAAGCAAATTTGAACTTGTAACAGTCCAAAGATCCAGCATCTTCTCGTCTGAGGAGCATCAAGTCATCCTCCAACAAACTGCAATAGAAACAAGGACAAAATACGGATTGCATTTCAGGCAGCTATTTGAACATCAACTTTACAGTGATGAAGATGAGTTTACAAATGGACAACATTCATTCAGGTGTAGAACCAGTCTCACCTAACTCATACAGTTAACGGATGTTATGACACTGTAGGCAGAGTCCTTGGTTTTATTACTAGATCGGTGTTTGTTTTGTTTTCTGTAATGACTGAGGGTTTGACCTCTGTTTAAATAAAAGTTGGTGTCTCCAATAAACAGGTGAATTTCACTAAGAATGTTATATTATTTATATACATATGAACACCGTGTAAATGAAAAAAAACATTGCTAAAATTCGAAAATAGATTGTAGAGAAAAAAAAATCAGAATTTCAATCCTCCTCAAACACAATTGAAAACTAAATAAAAATGTGATTAAAAACTAAACCAAGCCGAGGTATTTACCTTCCACAAGTCTTGAAACGTTCTCAGCAAGCGTCTCACTTTGCATTCATTGTGTATCACTATCTTGTTACCACACTATTACCATGTTATTACCGTGCCGTAATGTAAAGTGCTATCGAAAGGGCAATCAGCTTTGCAGCATCTGCTGGGGGAGCTGATTAAGAAAGCAGGTTCTGTGCTGAGGATAACTCTGGAGCCGCTGGAGCTGATTGTTCAGAAAAGAATGCTGCACAAGCTGATGAAGATGATGGAGGATTCTTCCCACCCTCTCCACAACACGGTGAAGAATCAACCGAGTGTGTTCAGTTGGAGGCTGCTTCAGGTTCGTTGTAGGACGGAGGGATTCAGAAATTCATTCCTACCAGCAGCCATCACGTTAAAGAACAAGCCTGACTGACTGACTTATTACTGTGATGTTATTACTTCATTTAAATGTTATATTGTTGAAAACAAAAACAAAAACAAAAAAACAAGAAAGAAAGAAAAAAAAAGAAAGAAAAGAGCAAGCTTCTTGCAATGTTGAATTTCCCTTTTGGGATAAATAAAGTATTTTTCATTTCATTTCACTTCATTTCACATTTTGATTCTACCTTTTGAATGTGGGAGCTCATGAGACCAGCCAATGTCTTTCCAATTTTATATTATCCAGTTGTGATGAGCATGTGTTTGAAAATCCCAGTAAATCAAGAGTTTCTTAAGCACTCTGACCAGCCTGTCTGACACAAACAACTTACTTAAATCCTCTTCATTCCTTCTTCTGATACTCAGTTTGAACTTCAGTGACTCATCTTGAACATGTCCATATGATGTGTTGAGTTGCTGCCATGTGATTGGCTGATTCGATATTTCTGTTAACAAGCATCTAAACAGATGGCCGGTGAATATACAGCTGATACTTTCAAGCAAATTTTAACTGTTATCATAACTGTACTTTGAGTCATAGCCACAAAATAAATAAAAAACTGTAAGTGACATAAGTGACAAAGCATTTAAAACAGTGAACATGACTTCCTGCAGGTTTCTTGTGTCTCTGAGAATTCTGCAGGTAAAAATATGTTTACAAAAATCTTTTTTAAAAAAAAATCCCCAGAAATAAATATTTGGGTTCGTTCGTCACAGTTGTCGTCCTGTGTAGAGCTGCAGCAGTTGCTGATTGGCAGATGATGTGCAACAGTATTCAAACCAGAACATTAGCAGAGAGGAGGCTGCTTTTTGGATGGAAGCCAGCAATTCTCTTTCTTCGTTTTTTTATGCAATTTCCTTCATTCTCTCCTTTGTCATTTTAATTTAATTTTTGACTGCATTTTTTTCCCCAGAGGTTTTAAATCTTGATTTAGATTTTATTTCCTTTTACATTGCTACTTGTTTGAGTTTCATTTCCTTCCCAGTTTTTTCTTCTGTTGGACTCTAAATCCAGTCTATCCATCCAGTTCTACTTTTAACAAATATTTATTGCTCTGACTTTCATTTTTTGTATTTTTCCATCTTTTCCTTCCCCCTCTCTCTCCATGCTTTCTTTGTATTTGTGTTTGTGTTACTGACAGCTGCAGATCATTAGTGTAGCAGGTACAACACACACACACACACATCTAGCATATGTACCGTGTACAGACAAGCACCTGGCCTATTGCATACTGTGTAAGTGTAACTGTTTTTTTGTTTGTGTGTGTGCACGTGAGAGAGCAGAGCTGACGAGGACAAAGATAAATACAGGTTTTTTAAAAAAGATTTCAGACATGGTTATTTATAGTACAAACAAATATGCACACACAAATGTGTGTCCAGATTCACACCATAAGCCCAGTTAAGAGACCCAAAACAGGGGAGATTAATGTTGGTACCTGCAGCCGCAGACATCTGTATACACTCCACCATGTGCAGGATACACACACACACACACAGACATACACAATATCTGCTGACATCTACGTTTCCATTGTGAAGTTTATGCTAAATATGCATATCTTAATGACTTTATCTGAAATAATTAGCCAGTGTATTTTCCTCCCACTTGTCCGTCCATGAGCTGAGCCAACAGCTCAGCACTGCAGGGGGCGAGCTGCTAATCATTATCTGTTCGGCTGTTTAGTTGCACAAAATAGGAGTGAGACACTAGATTAGTGGAAATGCTGCCCTCTTTCCTCCTATTCTGCCTCCTGTGTCAAAATAGATTTGAATAAGACTAAAACATTAAAAAAGAAGAAGAATGGAGAGGAAGCAATGAGGGTATACCTGTAAATGATCTTGAAGTATTGGATGGGTTTCAGTTCTTATTGGTATAATGTTATAAAGAGTTTCATATGTTAAATTTTTCCATCCATCCATCCATCCATCCATCCATCCATCCATTTCCTGCTGCTCAGGTCACGGGGGCAGCAGCCTAAGCAGACTTCTACTTCTTCCAGGGGGTTCCCAGGGTGTTCCCTCACCAGCCTTTTTGATCCGAATCAGGGTCCGTTTGTTCAGAAAGTCTGCTTCATTTGGGGTATTGTGAATGCGCAAACAGACTCTGATTTGGACCAAACAAGCAGACTCGATCTCCCTACAAATGCAGGTCTCAGTACAATGGAAAGCGATCCAAATGCATGAAGTGGACTACAACTACCACACTGCGTTTGGTTCAGCATGGCATTGAGGGTTAATGTTTTAATATTCTGGTTTATATAATAAACCTTTGGCAGTGTTGGTAAACGCTACCAAAACAAACGTGTAGGATTTCTTTAGAAATGGCTCGTGGTCAAATGTGGAGCGACAATGACGTCAAAGTCTTAAA
Organism: Atherinomorus stipes; assembly: GCA_023101725.1. NCBI lineage: Eukaryota > Metazoa > Chordata > Actinopteri > Atheriniformes > Atherinidae > Atherinomorus > Atherinomorus stipes. Next base: position 39,375 of record JALJCO010013547.1, on the reverse strand, counting down.
TTATAGCCCAGAAGAAAACATCCCAGTTCCTAATAAGCAGTGTAACACAATTTTTAAATAACTTGCTGTGAAATGGAGACTCTGGAATATGCCTGCAAAGTAGACCAGTGCCGCACTAAAGTTTAAAAAAAAAATAAACCACGTCAACTTTCGGCCTGTATAATATAGGCAACGAGACACTGGCTCATTTAAAAGTGCAGCCTGAACGTGATCTTGGTCTGGGAGATTACCCCCACCCACCAACTGAGCCGAGTCCCCAATCAGACAGAGTCTAGCGAACTGTCAGGTGTAAATGCACCCTAAGAGCCATAGTGCTGATGAGCCATGCATCTTTTTTCTCTAGACAACACCAAGTTGGAAAAAATGTGGTTGCATTCAGTGTGGGAGTGTATTTGTTGTGCCAAAAGCTGGATCTACACGCCAGAAGTGGTCAGATTTGTTCTCCTTTCTTTGGGACTTGGAGATTACTTCTGAAACCTGATACAGTTCCCTGTGGGACTTACAGGGATGTTCGTTTGAATAAAAAACAAAATCTCCCCACAAATCTCAGCAGTTTCTCATGACAGAGGAGGAAATTTTCATTTGATGATAGATCAGAGTTAGAAAAAAATGATAAATGTTTTAAAAGTCATTGTAAAGATAGTCGTGTATTGCATTTTTCCTCTGGAATTAGTAAAGTATTTTCCATTTTATTACACATGAAGAACAGCCGAAAAGCTGTAAGGGCAGAGAACATGCAAGAAGCTGAAACTGCATCAGGAAATGAAAAGTTGTAAACACCCTGAATGCATCAGCATCTACGCAAAAAAGGTGCAAGGTAAAATAAATCTGAACATCTGAAAAGTTTGTTCTTATCAAGCAGAAAAAGAGACAAAAATAAGCTGTCCTTGTTGCATTTGGTCGTTTGGTTAATTTAGCTGTTTGCTGCCTCTGAGGTACCAGGAAATGGCCTAAATACATCACACTCAATGACATCAATTAATCACACACACACAAAGCTAATGAATATTTCCTTACTTGCCTTAAGTAGCAAGCACAATATCTATTCCCTGAAGAGAGAAAGGTCAGCATGATCCTTTAAGCCTCCAAGCATATTTCAGCATTTCTAAAGTGGTTAAATATATGCACTGAGGCCTTCAGGGAGATGCCAAGATCTGATCTTAGTCACACTTATGATGACAGATTATTCAGATTTGTTTTATCACTTTGTTACTTGTGTGTTAGCCAGCCTGTAGTGAATCTGTGAGGATTCACACCTGTAACTGAGATAATGGGTTTTGGTTGCAAAGACATCTGAACAATCCATAAGTTTAGTATGAAAATGGGCTTTCAAATATGAAAGATATTGTTTTAACATTTCCTCAACCTAAGCTCACAAACGCTTCAACAGCACCACCTCACAATGACTGTGTCAATTTTCATAAAGAATCGGTCTGTGAAAAGTTTGAGACTGTAATTAAACATCTATTCAGTCAACTTTCTCAGAAGTAGACTACCCTTTATATTATATCTGAGTTACTTTTAGAAAGTAACTCGTTACTCTTTACTTCTGAAAAAAGTAATCAGTTACTTATACTCTTCATGGAAGATAACTTTTCATACTACTCATTAGTGAACGACCGATATATCGGCCGGCCGATATATCGGGCCGATATTTGCGTTTTTTCCCGATATCGGTATCGGCCGAAATTGGGCCGATATTTTTTCCCCATCGTGTTTTACAGACAGGCATCTGCCTCCGGCAGCTTTCTGCTGTAACTGTGAGACACTTCCGTCGATGAGCAGCAAGTTTTTGTTTTGTTTTTTTTTTTTTTTTTTTTTTTTTTTTTTTTTTATTTTTTTTTGGGATTACTGGTACCTGTGGGAGGAATCGCCGGCCGCTCCACAGTCCGGGGCGGGCAGTATCGATCCCCCGTCATGATTTAACGGCAGCCGCCACATGCAACTTTTTGTTGACTTGACTGTCGCCGCTGTCCATGCAGCTCCTCCCCACTCCCCTTCACAGAGAGAAGCCTGGAGCATCATCTGCACTCCAAGGCAAGTTATTAATCTTTAAAAATGTATTGTAACTGTTTACTTCGTTGAAATATCGCCATGCGCTTTGGAAACACAAAGTTTGTGGTTCAGAGTAGGAAACAGAAAAGCCGAGTGCTTCGTCTTCAAAACTAGCCAACTCGTAGCTGGATTTAGTAGCAGGCTGCGTTTAGCTTATAAACATTAGTCATAAACGGATGCAGAATAACCAACAATAATTCAGTTCTGTGGTGCTGCTGCTTGTTGGACTTTAGTAACCCGGTATGAGTTTGTCACATAGAGATTCGCTGCAGACGCTCCGTGTTGTCACCTCGGTTAACGTGCTGCACTCCCACCGCAGAGTGAGGGTGTGACATCGGCTTCAACAGAAAGGTCCGTTTAAAAACAAAACAAAAAACCTTTCTAAACTTATCTTAATTGTTTACTTCGTTGAAATATCGCCATACAATTTGGAAACATAAAGTTTGTGGTTCAGAATATGAAACCAGCTTTGTAAACAGGCAGCAATAAGCCAAAAACAACTATTACATGAATGACAAGGACATTTAAATATGTTGGGTGACACAAAGGACATTTTATGATGACTGATTATCTACAGTATATAAAATGTGAACAGTCAACACATAAACGCTTTTTTCTTTTTTTCCATTTACACCCCATCTGTATATGCACACATTGATGATGCAGCAAGACTGATAATGATTTATGTGTTTTTGCTTATTTTCCTTTCAAGAAAATGGCTGAACGCAAGTCAAGTGCATTGTGGCAGCACTTCAACCAATCCAATCCTGGAAAGGCTCTATGCAACATATGCAACACACATGCTGAGATCACGTGTTTTGTTTGTTTTGGGGGTTTTTGCATGTGTTAAATGAATTATTCTATTTGGGAAAAAACAAAGACCTAATATATTTTTTTATTGTCATTGTGTCAATTTTAGTATGTTAATTGAAGAAACAGCATATGGGCCACAAATATCGGCCCAAATATATCGGCCTCCAATATCGGCTATCGGCCCAGGCTGTTGAAAAAATATCGGTATCGGTATCGGCATCGGCCCTAAAAAATCAATAAATCGGTCGTTCACTACTACTCATTACTTTTGTGTTACTTTTGTGTTGCTGGGCTTTGGGCAGAACCACATCTCTGTTCCTAAATGTGTAGGCCTACATGAAGTTCTAGGACTTTTTAAAAAAATAAAAAGTCCTAGAACTTTGTGTATTTCTTCTTTGTTCCTTATTATCAAAAAATAATGCAGAGAACTTGAATAGAAAACATCCATCCTTATCATGTTGTATATTAAGTTTCTACTGTAAATAACAGCAAGTTGCTATAATCATGTGCCACAATCATTTTACAGCAGATTTTGTTTTTACATTTTTTGTTTTTCCATCTTATATTGTCCAGTTTTGGTGAGTCTGTGTGAATTGTGGCCTCAGTTTCCTGTTCTTAGCTGGCAGGAGTGGTACCCAGTTAGGTTTCTGCTACTGTAGCCCATTTGCTTCAAAGTTGGACTTTGTTCAGAGGTGGCAATATGCAAATCTTTGTTGGAACCAGTGCTTATCATCTCCAACCTATCTGCTCATTCCCCTCTTACATCGACAAGGTATTTTCATCAACTGCTGTTCACTTGATGTTTCTTCTTCTTCAGACCATTCTATGTAAACCCTAGAGATTGTTCTGTGTGAAAATCCCAGTAGATCAGTAGTTTCTGAAACACTCAGACCAATGACCATGTCACTTGAATCCCCTTTTTTCCACATTCTGATGCTCAGTTTGAACTTCAGGAGGCTGTCTTGACCATGTCTATATGACTAAATGAATTGAGTTGCTACCATGTGATTGGCTGATAAGATACTCCTAAGAGGGAGCATCCCACTGACCTGGAGGACTTTAAACCTGTGGCACCTTGCCTCCCATTTGATGAGACTCTGGAGTGGCTAGTGCTATGCAACATAACATTTCAGGTGCAACAGGTTCATGACCCCCTTCAGTTTAGATGTCAGAAGAACGTAGGAGCTGAGGATGCTGTGCTGTATCTTCTGCACCATTCCCACACATTCCTCAACGGGGAAAGTTGCGCTATGGGAATACTTGTTATAGTTTCCAGCACCTTTAACATCCTACAGTCCATCTGCCTAAAAGTAAAGCTGACCACCATGCAAGAGTACCCCCACCTCACTGACAGACCTTAGTTAGTCAGGTTAGGGTTTACAACATCAGACACAGTGACCAGCAGCATGGGGGTGCTACAGGGGACTGTATTGGTCTCCCTTCTCTTTACCCCTTACACAGCAGACTTCATCCACAAGACCGAACTGTGCAATGTGCAGAAGTTCTCTGATGACACTGCCGTCATTGAGTGTGTTGGGGGGAGGATAAGAGGAAGTACAGGTCCTTTGTGAATGACTTTACCACTTAGAGCTACCTGAACCATCTGTAGCTCAACACCTCCAAAACTAAAGGAGATGGTGGTGGATTTCAGGAGGCGCTGCCCATCTCCTCTGCCTTTTAACATTTGTGGCCACCAGATTGAGGTGGTTTCCTCCTACAAGTACCTGGGTCTGCAGGTAGATAACAAACTAGACTGGACTGTAAACTGTGACTTCCTGTATAGGAAGGTTCAGAGCAGGCTGTACTTCCTCAGGCTGGCATCATTAATGTCTTTAAAAAAAAAAAGCTGCTTTAGATATTTTACATTTCAGTGGTGGCGAGTGCACTCTTTTATGGGGTGGTGCGCTGGGGAGGCATTCTCAAACAAGTGGACACAAAGAGGCTGAATAACCTGATCAAATAAAGGCCTCCTCTGTCATTTGAGCTGAGCAGGACTTTGTGGTGTCTGTCGCTGACAGGGGGCACTACACAAAGTGCTCTCCATCATAGACAACAGCAGCCACCCACTACATGAGGTGATGAGGGGGGCAAAGGAGCCGCTTTAGTGGGAGGCTGCTCTCAATAAATTGCTCCACTGACAGACTTCAGAGGTCCTTTGTGGCCAGAGCCATCAGTCACTATAATGCATTTGTACATCATTGTTGTTTTTTTTACGCTTGTACAATGTCTATCTATCTATCTATCTATCTATCTATCTATCTATCTATCTATCTATCTATCTATCTATCTATCTATCTATCTATCTATCTATCTATCTATCTATCTATCTAAACAGTGTAGCTAATAAAGCAGTCAGTGAGCGCATGAAAAGATAAAAAGCAGTTGATCTCAAAAGAAGAGCTTTGAAAGACCTCAGAAAGTCAGAAAGTGAGAGCACTGAAGAACTATGTCATAAGTTTACTTTAAAAGACTACATGAAGTCAAGCTGCTTGGAAGCAAAAATACAAAGAAATGAAGGGTCACTCCAGAAAGTGCTGTATAAATACTTTCTACTGCAAATCCAGATTACAGTATCACTGAAGACTTGCAATCCATTAATCAATTCAACAGACTTGTGAAAGTTTTGTAAGAAATTATTACCATGCCAGTTTGGTTAACTCTGAAATACACTAGTTAATTAAACTGCAGTCTGACCTACAGTGAATTATAGGAAAAAACATCCTTTACTTTTTTCTGACCAAACCAGGCACAGACAGACTCAGACTGCAGAGCATTCAAAACAATAATTTGTTGACAGTGATTTTCTGCCTTCAGATGGCAGGATATGAGTGGACCTTTAGTCAAAACCTACAGGCTGATCTAGGTCATATCCACTGTTCTGGGCTGAGTGATTATTGGCTGTTAAGCTGCCATGGCAACCAACACCCCCACCCCCAAGAGAAAAAAAAAAAAAGACAAGGGCCCAGGGAACAGTGTTCCTGTTTTAGAGATGCAGACCAGCGTTCCTGCCTCTGATCACAAGTTAATGGCTGTTTTACATGGTCACCAGTGCCCTCGTTTAAGGTGCTTCAGCATTGGCAGACCACCTACAGCTCAGACTCCATCCTGAGCGGTCCACCTTAACAACACTGTGCTTGGCATCCAAACAAGCTTTGTTTACTGACAGGATTTGGCAGTCAGCCATTTTGTTTTTGCAAATTTACATAAACACCAAATGGTGCCTGTTTCCTGTGTATATGTGTGTGAGTGTGCAGGGGCCCCGGCTTATTCTCTCTCTCATTGCTGCAGATGAAAATCTGAGGCGGGTTGAGATTCATTTAGTACGGATGCCGTTTTCCTGCAAAAGCCGATGAACTCGACACAAATGCTCATGAGCTCCAAGTTCATCTCTCCGTACCTTAATTTAGTTGATTACTAAATTATGCAATGACCCAGCCAAAGACATCGAGGGAGGGGGTGCAGGGTAGAGGGAGGAATTTTCGCTGCCAGTGATTTTTCCGGAATTGCCCTGTTTTTAGAAATACTTTCTGCTTGCCGTCACCCCGGGCTAAACATGTGTGCCAGGCAGCACAGCAGAAAATAAATGAAGTTTCTCTCTTCCTACTTCCCTCCAGTGGGCTGTAATATCAGCCTCATACATCAGGTGGACAGGGATACATACCATGATTCAAATGTACAGCATTAATAATATGGCCGCTTTATGTGCACATATGCATAAAGTGACTACACTAAATATACACTTAATATGTAGTATTAAACAAGTTCAAACTGCTTTTAGCTGGTAGAAAAGAAACTATTCATTCCTAGTTGCTCCATAAATTACACAATATTTGAGCTCTGCTTCCGTAGTAGAAATGGATGAATTGCATGTTTAGTTGTTTTTTTTCAGCATCTACGACATATTTTCTTGTTCATCATAGATAGATAGATAGATAGATAGATAGATAGATAGATAGATAGATAGATAGATAGATAGATAGATAGATAGATAGATAGATAGATAGATAGATAGATAGATAGATAGCCTTTTATACCTCTGCCTGCCGTTTTTTTTTTGGTACCACATTATCCCAGCAACCATCAGAGCAAGGTAAAACAAGTTTCCAGCATTCTTTCACACTCTTGCCATTCTACAATTGAAAGTTATGCTTAGGTAGGCCCTTAACTGAGAGAAACACAATCAAGCTTCATTTCTATAAACAAATCTTTGTTTTGTGTCTTGCGTCTTCTTGCATTATTGAGGTGGCCAGTCCTAATTACATCAAATCTATCGACATGGATGGCGGCATGAAAATCTGGACTGACAACTTTAGACAGTTATCTAAAGTAACTGATAACCTAGTTATGTTATCTGAGATCTAGAAGTTTTTCTGTCTCATCATTCAAACGTCAGTGCATTCATGTAAATTTTGATTCGTCAGACAGAGAGTGATTTTAATAACCAACAGTCCGCATTGGAATATAAAGTGCATATGTTGTTATAAGTAATTAAAAGTTCACAAAGAAATAATAAAAAACGTTTAAAAAGGCTGTTCATTTTCTGTTTTGTCAGTTACAGTATATGTCATAGTTTAGTTGCAGGACAATATGGATGTCATTTCTCCTCTGCTATGAATGTGTCTGCTATTCTGCCACAGACGGCATCAATCACTGTCACACAGACAAACACAAACAGCGGCAATCTTTGATAAGTAAATGTCTGTGATCTTCTCATTAACCTTTTATCACAATGGGCTCTATGCACAACTCCACTACTTTTGAACTTAAGGAAGCTCCTTTGTTTTCTGTCTCTCATTACTGTGCAAACTGATTGATCCAGGTGTGCCTGGCCATTGTTACTGAGGTCAAGCACACCTGAATTAATCAGTTTGTCCAGTAATGAAAGACAGGAAACAAAGGGGCTTCCTTAAGTTCGGGAAGTAGTGGAGTTGTGTATAGGGCCCATTAAAGTTTTCCGCTACTGTTCGGACAGCCAAGAAATATGCATGTCCATCCAGATTTCCTTGACATTGTTAAGAAAATAGTCAGACTCTCATCTGTTCCACTTACACATGCAAAGAATGACACCTTAACAATGGTGGAGGGTCTACTTCCAGTGTTTCCCCGAATCAGTCTATCACACTAATACACAACTAAGTCATCTTAAGACACTTTAACAGAAGTCCATTTCATTGTTGTCCACTTAAAATCCAATTTTTCAAAAATCCATTGTTTTATTTAGATTAGTTCAATTTATTCATTTATTTATTCATTTATTTACTTTCATTCAATCCTCCATCCTGATCTGCACGGGGCAACAGTCGAGAGGAAAACCTCCAGCAGAACCAGGAAGAGCGACCATCTCTTTTGCCTAAACTCAACTCGGAAGAGACTAGTATTCATACTGTACCATTTTAAATTGAGGGTGTCAAATATGCATCTCATAATCTTATAAAATATCTGACTTTAAGAATATAATTCAATGCATGAACAAGAAAAGACGAAGGTGCCATGAATTGGTAAGATATCCACTTTGCACATCATAACATACAGAGTGGACGAGGTCCCAGACCGGATGTACAGTAACAAGCATGACTTGTGTCTTTGTTCATATATCCTGCAAAACGATTTACTGAATCACACATACAGGAGACTCACAGGTCACAATAGGGCCTGAACATACCAGGGGCAGATCCAGGAAGCAGGCTTCCCTGTTGCGCTAAAATAATATTTAAAATGATTATTTTAGTGCAAAAAGAAAGCAAACTTTATATTCTTCTTCGTGCTGCACGGTGGCGTGGTGGTTTGCACTGCAGCCTCATGATAAGAAGGTTGCTAGTTTAAGTCCCAGCTGGGGAGGGTGCTTGAACAATTCCACCAGAGGCCTTCCTGTGTGGAGTTTGCATGTTCTCCTTGTGTATGTGGGGGTTCTCTCCAGGTACTCTGGCTTCCTCCCACCATCAAAAGACATGCACGGTAGGTTAATTGATCACTCTACATTGCCCTGTGGTATGAATGTGAGTGTGAATGGTTGTCTGTCTCTCTCTGTTGGCCCTGTGACAGACTGGCAACCTGTCCAGGGTGTACCCCACCTCTCACCTGATAATAGCTGGGATAGGCTCCAGCAAACCCCCGCAACCCTGAACTGGATAAGCGGTACAGAAAATAACTGACTGCCTATTTTGCGGGGGGGGGGGGGGGGGACAGTGTCTTTTACTTACTTTGTTGTTTGTAATTTGATTTTGGTACGTTTTTACAGACAAGTGATCAGTTGTACAGTTCTGAAGACGTCACTGGCCAGCACCAGGACTTCTACGTATAGGTTTGAACAGGCTGCAAGAGGAGCGGACTTGCCTTTAATTGTTTTCCCAGTTTTTGAGAAATATTACCATTCCATGGAACAGAGGCACAAGAATACAAAGGGGCCAAACTACCTTTGATGCAGCATGTTGACAGATGTTTTGATGGATGTGATCTCCTGTGAATGCTGGTAGTGTTGTGGCGGCTGCTTAAGCTATGTGATCCTTCAGAGTGGGACTGCAATATGAAAGGCTGAAAGGAAGCTGCTTGAGCAGAAGCACACACAGTGGACGAATGGGGTGAGTGAATGTAGTAATAGGGTAATGTGTGAGAGACTATGTGGATGATGAGGACCAAAGGTTTGCAGCCTCATAGTACAACCAGTGGGTTGTCCCAAACTAAGGTTGTATTTATAATCTTTGTGCTACACCAAGGAAACAATATGCACGTGAAGAATTGATCAAGTCAGCATCCGGGCCCACCAAGATGGTTTTTACATAGGGACCCAGAATTTTGTGCTACTGCCCTACTTCAGAAGATACTGTTATTTATTAACCTTAAGAGTACAAACACAGTTTATTTTGTTGTTTCATATTGAATTATTTGTACACATTTGACAATAAAAATGAAGGGCCAAGGGGGCTCACTTTTACCTGCAGTGGTAAAACTGTAATTGTAATTGACTTCCAGTCTATAGAGACTGAATGAAACTTCAGTAAAAAGTATGTTTATGTTTATTCACTGCCTCCAAATATACTTATGCCTTTTGTTGTCAGCTGTTAGACTTGAAAAATTTTAGATCTTGGTTAAATTATTGTTGAAATTGTTGTATAAGATGTTTCTCAGTTTTGCATAATTGGTTGTGTGGATGCTTGTTTTTTTTGTTTGTTTTTTATAAGCCTTCTGGCTTGTTAGGTTTTTTATGTTGTCACCTTCATAATTCACCTCCAGCCCATTCCCTCTTTTTGTGGGGGAAAAAGAGGGAATGTCAGGTCGGCATGTCTGTGACTTTGTGTGAAATACAAATTCATTTATTTTACAGATACATCAACAGAAGTTTAATTGAGAGAGAACAAACAGGATTTTCTCATAAGTCTTTATTTCCTTCCTTTTTTTCTTATATTTATAAAAATTACCTCTTATTTTTCATCCTTCCATCCTTGCACCATCTCTTTCTGCTCTGATGAAGACTCCTGTCTCTTCAGGCTGTAATTAAGCAGTTCTGCCTCAGTCTCTGCGCTCAATCATGGGTGGTTCATTGTGCACATGGATTCCTCTGTAACACTTAATTGGTTAAACATTGTTTAGTCCACTTCATCACTTTCTACTTTGTTATTATTGTCATTATTATTGCTGTTGTTATTATTATGTTATTATTATTACATCCAGCCTGCTCTTATCCGCTTTGCCTAATCCATACAGTATGATCTTTTAGCTCTGAAATCTTGCTTATCTCAACTTTTTGACTGCAGCACCTGTATTTTATTTTATTTATTTATTCATTTATTTTTTGTTGGGGGGGCGGGGTTTGGTGTTCTTTTTCTTCAAGTTTCTATTCATTCCTCCCCTCATCTGGCTGTGCTCCAGATCCAGCAGGGTTTTAGCCTGTGGTCCTAATTGTCAGGACATGGGTAGATCCTGTATGAGACAACCATATGGTGCATGGCTACAGGACTGGAGTCCCTCAAGTATTTTTAATATAGACAAATGCACTCACACACACACACACACATATATATATATATATATATATATATATATATATATATATATATATATATATATATATACTATATTTTGTCTTGTTCTATTATTCTATTGCAAAATTGTATGAAGCAAAGATCATCACTTCAAGTCTACTTTAAAAACATCAACAGTGTCTGCGGCTCTGATTTTCTTTGGCAGGCTGTTCCATAGATGGGGGCCACAGCGACTGAATGCAGCCTCCCCGTGGGTTTTAGATTTAACTCTTGGGATTATTAAAAGGCCGCTGCCAGAGGACCTGGGGGTTCACAATAAAGGCTAGTCAGGTAAATAATGTGGTCCAAGTCTGTTAAGACATTGGAAAAAGTAATAGAAAAACTCTCAAATCAATCTTGAAACACACAAGAACCCAATGATCCTAAAACAGGTATAATGCATTCCCATCCTCTGGTTCTTTACAGAATACGTGCTGCTGAATTCTGAAGTAATTTCAGTGATGGTGGAAGGATGGTGAATTATCTGCTTTAGTGGGCATCTTACTGAGAAAACCTGCCAAAGTTCATTCGTAGGGATTTAAATGTGGCAGCTTTGAACCTAATTTGCATTGTGGCAGAGTTTATTTCAACAAATATCAGATTGTTGCTCACTGAATCAAAATCCTATCACAGCTGAACAAGTGTTTTATCCTATAGTATATAAAAAAGACCATTATTCACTAAATCCTTTCTTTTATTTTTAATTAAAGTCATCTCCAGTAAATTTTGCAGTTTGTTTTGTTTTTCGAAAGGAAAAAAAAAGAAAAAAACTGAAAGTTTTACATATTAAGTTGGTATTCCCCTCTGAACTCAAGAAAACCTCTTACAAAGATTTGTTCCAGGAAAAAAAAAATATCAAGAAAAAAAAATATTACCATGTGGTTAATGTATGCAGATAATCTGGCTCACATGTAAATGAATAGCAGTTGAACTCGGGCAATATCTGCAAAAATCACACCATCCATTTACTTGCACTACCCTCAAGACTCATAACCTGTTGGCCTCTGACACACACACACACACACACACGAGCTGTCCCGCATGACATATGCCTGTGTGTGAGAATATAGTCGACAGGTATGGCTGGTGGTTGGTGGTGCATACATGTGTGTGCTGTAGACATAGCACAAGTCCCACCGGGAACCTACGATCCAGCTGCTGATGTCAGAACAAATGGCATCTGCTACACACACACACACCATTTCACCACGAAGAGTGTATATACAAACACACATGTGCTAACTGGTGGTGCGACATACACTCTTGGCGGTGTAACAGATGTAGAGTGGGCCTGAGACACATGCTCACTCTCCTCCTGCTCAGGTGGAGAGAGTGCAGCGCATGTCACAGAGAGACAGGGGAAAGTTGTCCTCAGAGTAAATAAATGTCCACAAGATGTCCATCACTGTCCACCATCTGGAATAACACAAAACAAAAATTGTCTTCTAATACTGAGTGAAGATAAAAAGGTAAATAAATTGTGCCAAAATGATAGAATGAATTATTTACTTACAAGACCCGACCTTTTACACAACATCATGTATCCTGCATATCAGTGAGACCTCTGTACATCTGAGACTGAGTTTTATAGCTCTGAAGTACAGGTGTACTGTACTTACTGTCAGTGTTGGGCCATGTTACTTAAATAAATAAACAAATAAACAAACAAATAAATAAATAAACAGTTACTACTGTAGCTGCTTCTCCCAAAACACAACTGAGTTACATTTTTTTGTAACTAGTTACAAAAGAAAGTAAATATTGCATGTCATAATATATAGCATGTGATGTTAACTTAGCAGTTGCTGGATCCTTAATCGAATCGGAATCGAATTGAATCTAATCTAATCTAATCATGGAAGAATTTTCAATATTAGTAACCAGTGAATCATTATAATATTGTATTGTGTTCAAAATTATGATTGAAGGCATTATAGAAGATGTTTCTTTCAACAATTTCTGCAATATTCAACAAAATTCCATACGGTGATCACACCGTATGGAATGGGGCAGAAAAAAACATCCACCAATCATCTCTGCATTCATTTTATTTTTCATTTGCCTACTGGCTCGTCAATCACTTTTGCTTTTTTAGTTAGAGTGAATGATGGTCAATTCAATAATTGGCGAGACTGGTCAAAGAATGATTGATTGGCGAGAGTAATACTACGTGCTGGAAGCTGCACACTCTCGTCTGATGTTTACAGCAGGTCACTAACAATCAAAGTGCTAGCATTTAGCGACGTTCAGACAACAACAACGACTTGCGTTTGTGGCATGATGGGAGAATCTGTACCTGCTGTCTGCTAAAGCCAAGCCAACTTTATTTATAGAGCGGTTTAAAATACAGCCAGAGCTGACAAAAGTGCTGAACATTAATACATAATACATTAAAAGACATAAAATGGTAGGGGGAGAGTGGTGTAAGATGAGCCAGTGGGTAAATTGGCCCACCCCTTGTATCTCGGTAACCTTGCACATATATTTTCATGTGACCATGAATTCAGGTAGCACCCATTCATTGCATCTTGCTGTGATGCAGAGAAGCAGATGGGAGAAGAGATACAGTATGTCTGTAAACAAAAAACATTTTTTTCCCCCTTGTCAAAGTAAATTTTCTTTATATCGGGTAAAATAAATGCTACATCAAAAAAAAAAAACTTGTTCAGGTCGAAAATGATACATTATACATGTGAATCATGTCACTAAATGTTCACTTGAATTTCTAAGCTATCCTGTTTTTTCCAAAACAGTGGCAATGGGGCAAAGTGAGCCAAAGGCTCTGGGGTAAATTAAGCCTGTGGTTCAACTCACCCCTCCATAAAGCACTGAAGTTTAGTTCAATCTCTGACATAAAATTATATTCATTTGAGTATACTCAACTGGTTTGGAGTGTTTGTCATATTTTAAGACTATGGAGAACCAACACTTGACTGACTTTTCTTTATTTATTTATTCTTTTGATATACTTTTTTCATCCCAATTAGGAAATTTATTCTCTGCATTTTCACCCATGTCAGGTTGAACCTGAGAGCAGTGGGCTGCTATTTAAAGCGTCTGGGGAGCAGTTGGTGGGGGGGGTTAAGGACCTTGCACAAGGGTCCACAGTGGTTCACATGGGTGCCATGTCGGGGACTCGAACCCCAGTCTGCCGCGCCTAAGCCCGCAACATTAACCACTACGCTATCCACTCCCCTGCCTCCTTACTGGACGGAGTTTACAGAAGAGATGGGATGAAAGACAGATGCTAGATTAACTTGTCTGTTTTGTTTTATCCATATTTATCTCTATCCATAGTGAATGACCAATTCCTGCCTTTCGGCGCAAATGTCAGAGTTTTTACAGAACTGCAGCTCTCACAGAGGTCTGACATTTTTCCTTCCTTTTTATGATGTATTGACTACTGTCAAAATGGTTAGACCATTTCACCCAGTATAATAAAAAGTGTTTCTGAACAGGATCACCAACTCTGGCTTTAAGTAGCTCTTTTACTTAAATGGTTAGAGAACAAAATGGTGGTTTGTTCTCACAAGTTCAAACAGTTATTTTATTTTATTTTTTTAAGCTAAATATGCTCAGGTTTACATTATAAAGCTCACATGGTCAGTTTACCCCCAGATGGATCATCTTACTCACTGGGTTGATTCAACATACCCCTAACCTGGGGCAAGTTGAGCCACAGGAGCTTTTTTTTTTTTTTTTTTTTTGAGAAGTCATTATTTTGGGCAGCTTTGTCAGAGATGCATTCTTATAGTTTCATTTGAAAGGAGACACCCTGAAATAATGATATATGTTTTCATTTTGTTTCTGTCCCACTTTTCCTTACCACCAAGACAGCATAAGTAAAAAGTGGCTCAACTTACCCCACTCTCCCCTATCTATGATTTGGACGAAAGCTCCTCCACAAGCTCAATGGATCTACAGACTGAAACAACTTTTTAAAATGGAGTGCATGACAAGAAAACTTCAAATGAACATTTCCTTCAAATGTCATGCCTCTCATATTTGAAAGCCTCAAATGTTAACTGTAACAAAATCGAGAATCGTAAAGCACTCTGTCAAGGATTGTTCACATATGCTCAATATAACATAGAATTTGCAGATAAACTTTAGGAAAAAAAAGTGTTTTCCGTGCAAGTGAAGAGGTACATTTCATGCTTTTTGTTGCGTTTTCATTTGTCTTTTCCATTTAAAAAAGCTGACCTGATTTTAATGTGTAAACTAATGTTATAATCTAATAATCTGTATATAATATGTTATGTTGTTTTAAAACTTGTGTATCCTTTTCATCTGTACATTAGTCTGTGGTTTTCATGTACAAATGTTTGTGTGCACCGAGTGTGTGTTTAGTCAGGGGGGGGGGGGTCAGTGGATCTGAGTGGCAGGTGCAGGGATCGTGGCGATGCCCCTGGGCCGACTGCGGGGCTCGAACGCTTGCCGGGGCGATTAATCACCCGGCAAAATGCTTCTGACATGCCAAAGAGGGAACGACAGGAGTTCCATGTTCGTGCATCCTTCAGTGAACACGTGTGTGTATGTGTGTGTTTGTTTGTGCTGGAGAAAAAGGAGAGGATGGGAATCAGATACACACTTGCACACACAGCAGTGTACATCTAAAATGATGTTGGGTGTGTAGAAACAAAGTGTACTTCTGTCTTGTTTGAGTGATTCTGTTTTATCTGTTAGTCTCTATTAGGCCTACCTGATTTGTTAACATAAATATCTAATCAGCCAATGAGATTACAGCTACTCTATACATTTAATCATGTACAAGATTAAAGTGACTTTGAACATGGCAGGGTTGTTTGTCTCAGTATTTTAGAAACTACAGAACTACTAGGATTTTCACGCTCAACCATCTCTAGGACTTACCAAGGATGGTCTAAAGAAGCAACAATATCCAGCGAGCACCAGTTGTCTGCACCAATATGTCTTGTCAAAGGTCAGAGGAGAATGGGCAGATTGGTGTTAGATGATAGAAAGACAGCAGGAAGTCAAATAAGGATTGGTTCCAACCAAGGTATACTGCATAGGATAGAATCTCTTATGCACAAGAGGAAAGTGGCAACCTCAACTGGGCTTTTGAGTTGCTATGCTACCTTCACCCTGATCCTGCTTCGTTTTTTTCTCTGCTTGAATTTAAGAAATGTAAGGCAAGGAAGATGCTGTTTCTACACATTGAGCGAACAACTCCAGAGCTAATGCTACACTGCAAAAACTCAAGTCTAAGCAAGAATATTTTTCTAATTTCTTGACAAAATATCTCATCACACTCAAAATAAGACAAAATTGCTTAAAGACAAACATTTCTGTAAGATATTAGATCTTATTTCAAGATTTTTTTTGCTTGTAATAAGCAAAAAAATCTGCCAATGGGACAAGAAAAATTTTCTTGATGTCTTGAAATATGATGCATTGTCTTAAAACAAGATCTTGAAGAGTTTCTGTGGCGGCAGAGAGTGGTTTACCAGTAGGACAACCCAATGAAGTTATCCAAAATTAAGATAATAAGTAAAATAACACAAATAATCCCAAATATGTTGGAGAGGATGCAAGACAGGAGCGAGGCAAATAGAAAACAGAAAATTAAAATTGTCTTCCAACCGTTCTGCTGGGTAATGTGAATGCAGTATTATGTGCTTCACCAAGACTTGGCTGCATGAAAAGATTCCTGACTTGAATGTGTCTGTACACCGTTTTAAGATTGTGTGAGCAGACTGCAACAATAAGACCACACTCTCAAAAATATGAGAGGTACGAGACAGGAACATTTCTGTACCTTTTTTTTTCCTTTTCTTTTTCCTCTTGTTCTTTCTTTTTTTTTTTCTTCGTTTTCCCTCTCCCCCCTCCTGAAGGTAAATTTTTTTACAAAAGTTCTCTCAAAAGTACAAAATTGGTCTTTATGAGGCCAGAAGTGTATCTTTAAACTATTAAAGGTCCAAAGTAATAAAAAGTACAAATTTCTACCATTTCAACCCTAAGGGTACCTGCAGCATTGAAAAATATGTGTAGCGTGTATAGGGATGTGCTGGTTTAAGGTTTCAAGGTATACAGTATAAAAACGTAGTGGTATGAAAACCATTGCATTTTCTGTCATACCTTTATACCTTAACCGCGGTATAAACTTCATTCTGTCTTATAAAACACAGGGAGAGAGTACAAGTCAGGTGTATGCCGCCTGTCCTGACGCACATTCCCAGTCAGAGTCTGAAATTAACACTCCAGGCACCAAATGCGACTAAATTTTCTGTTTGGTGAGTAAATCTCAGAGGTCTACCCACCACATGGCGAGTAACTGTTTCTATTAAATTAGTTACGTTTATCTTCATTTCAATGGTGGATTTCTTAGTCGTTGCCTTGCTGTCTCCCTGTATGAGGGACAAGCATGTACACAACCAAAGACAAACACGCACTCGTTACATGAGAAGACCACCCACTACGTTACTCCCGTTTACGAACAACTAGCGTTTAGCTCAGGCTGGTTAAGTAGCACGAACATGTGCAGATTGTTAGCAGGAGGCAGCCTTCCACAAGAAAACTCTGTGAACTGGCGAGTAAACCAACAGATTTATAGCCGACCAGAAAGTTCAGTGAGAAGCTTTGGAGGCGTTGCAAGACATCGGCTGCACTTCTACCGGGCCCACTCCATTTACTTCCCGGGGAACCGAGTAGCGAGTCGGGCGGGAGGAGTTTTCACTGTCATCCGTTCAGATCCGACAGCGTGTTGTTCCAATTTGATAATGTTGATGTACGGCCTTTATTAAAGCTCAGTAGATAAACGCGCATTAAAATCATTCCCTAAACAACTTCCAGTATATCTGGTTCTGTTCAGCTGTGTAAAATAGTTAGACATTTTGGCCGGTGAAAAATAAGCTTGGCCGGTGGATTTTTTCAGCTACCGGCCAACTTGGCTGGTGAATCAAAAAGGTAATTTCGAACACTGCTCCCAGTTGGTGGCAGTAAATTTGCGTGTCTTGCCAACGTCAACGCCATTAAACATCAAAGGAAGAAGAACAGATGTTCTAATGAAGGGCATTATTTAACCAAAATAAGTTGTTTATTTGCCCAGACACTTAAAAACAATATTTAAGAGCGTAGTCATGATACCATGAAACCGTGATATTTTCGCTCAAGGTTATAATACCATCAGAATTTCATACCGGCACATGCCTAAGTGTGTTTAATAGCTATAATTAGCAGTACTTTTTTTTTTTATTGATATACTGTTTAGATCCCTGAGGGGAAATTAGGGCTATTGGGCTCTGCATTTTACCCATCTCTGGTCAGTACCAGAGAGCAGTGGGCTGGGGTCCACAGTGGTTCACCTGAATGTCGTGTCGGGGATTCGGACCCGGGTCCTCAGCATCAAAGCCCAGGACAATACCACTAGGCTACCCATTCCCCCTACTTCTAAACAGTACTATTTACTACTTCTAAATAGTAGTATAATTATGGTCATTATATTATGATTTTCATAATCATAGCAATAATTGTATGTGTTTGGCCTATATATATAATTATTCATTTATTATTAGCATCTTTGAATGTTGTCATAATCTATTTTATTAACTTTTATTCATCATTTTTAGTTGGTTTAATTGTACTTTAACTGGTGCAGCTTGATTAGGTGGACCAGGACCGAAGGGTACGGAAATGTCTTTCAAAAAGGAACACCCCCAGCGACAAGCGTTTTTACCCTTTTAAGTACAAACTGGTACTTCTATTTTTGAGTGTGCAGGAGAAAGTTAAAGGGAGGTGGAACTGCAATGCTTTTTAACCACTGTTGGCTGGACATTCAATACTGTTTACTTTATGTCTTCTATAGCCCTGTTTTCATCAATGGGTACAAGTTTGTACACTTTTTTCCCCTATTTCCATAGGCAAAAGCTGGGAAAGAATATCCAACTAAACCATTCCACTTTATGGGACTCTTTTGTTGTGGTCTGAATCTTGCCCATCCGACCTAAAAGGGTGGTGCCTAACACACTGCAATCTGGTGACTGGTCAAAAAATTTATCACTTCATTGCAACTCAACCCATAAGACAGAGCAGCAACAATGGCAAGTTTAAATATGCAGTGAATTTTTTGTTGTTTAAAGCAAGGGGGAAAAAAGGAAATTGTGTGTTGTGTAATTCTTCATTATAACTAAGTAAGGCGTTGTGCCACAATGACGTCACACCATTTTGTAGCTGACACTTTCGGGCCGAAATGACTCTTTTGGGTAAAGGTTAAGTTGGCTGTGGAAATCATAGACCATTAATAGAGATGGACGAACCTTCCGCTATGTCACCCATTGCTTTCTGAAGAGCTAAAAGTGAAGCCAGTTGGGCGTGTCCTACTGTCGCCATCTTGCTGTGTCACATGTGTCGTCACTCCCGGAAAATACAAAAGTAGGCAAAGATAAGGCTGCTCTGAGCCGCGGGGCAAATAATTGACAGCTGACGTACTCTGGGCTAAACGCTTACCAAGCAAACTCGAAACTAAGAGGAACCAACGAAGATTAACCCCCTAAGCGGCGGTGTAAAGGGGAGACACGCTTAGACTTGCTATCCTGACTAAAAACCACCGTTGTGCGGCTACAAATTGAGACCTTACCGAGAGCAAACAAGGAGCTAACTTGGAGCCACAGGTTGGCAGGCCGGGCTTCCGGTCTGCCGCATGTCAATCAAAAGGACACACCCTTACACACATACTGTGACAAACAGGGCCCGCGGTGTCTCACCCCCCCCTGGTGGAAACACCCTGCCACTATTCTCCAAAAGGCCTCCTCCCTCTAGCATGGACACAGGATATTTTGTCGGGGTAGGTATGACACTGTACTCTCCCCCCCCTCCCCCCTCCTCTCTTTCAACTTCCCCTCCTCCTCCCCGGAGCATCCACTATTAATTATTTGACCGTCTACTGCCTTCGTTTTGCATCTTTCTTGCTGACAACACCATAATGTGGCAAGGTACGCAACAGAGGGCCCGGGCGGGCTTTGAACCCCCGACTCCCCCGTGAAAGCATTCCGCTGACCATTCAGCCAAAGGGACATCCCTGTGGCCAAGTAGCCAGGGCACATGATCAGTCGGAGGCATAGTGACATGACCCTTACACACAACCCTTAGTTATGTGTAATTTCAAGATTAAATAACATCTAAGTTATAAAAAAAATTCACGCCCCTCACAGTTAACATGAAGGTAAACTTGACCTATTAAACCTAAAGTGATTTTTTGAACTGGGCTGTAAACATGTTTATTTCGGCTGTGAAGTTGGCATTTTTAACATGGAATTCTATGGGGATTTGCTCGGTTTTGCAGCCAGCCCCTAGTGGATCAAGGGAGAACTCAAAAAAATTACTTCTGGGTAACCTCATAGTTGGACACCGAAGGTTTGCCGCTTGGAGGAAATGCCACAGAGATCAGGGTTGACTTAAGTAAAACCCACCAAACCAACCCAGACCTGCTGGTGGAAATTGGGGCTTATGTGTCTTTGCTGCCTGATAAAAAGATTTCAATTTTAATTTATTAATGAAACCCTCTTGAAATGTAACATCTCGTTTTCAAAGGAGACCCTTGCAATATATAAGCTGCCATGACAGTATACCACACATTATTCCAAAAAACATTAAATACAACACTATACATGGTTAAAAGACCATACAGTAAAGACTAATACTTTGGACAATTACAGAATAGTCTAGTTGATACTGAAAATAAACTATTCTGGTCTGAATAGGCCCTAAAAAAGTATAGTTTCACTGCTTAGTTGTAGTACAGTTGTAGTAGTAGAGTCTAGCGTTGTCATAATTTCATTTTCTATATAAGATTTATATATTTATTTTCAATTTGGATTGATGCCATTGGATCACTAATCATTGATTCAATTTAACATTACATCCTTTGTGACTGTGTTCTCACCAAAGCCTTTTTGCATAGCCTATCTCTTAACCAGCTGTAACTTTTTGGAACAACTGCAGTGAGGAGGAGTGCTGGTATAAGTTCATATGACCCTGGTGAGATTTTGTTTTAAGATATACGTAAAATACCAGCATTTTATTCAGGTAACTGTCCCATGTAAACAATGGAAATTGGGGAATACAGCTAGAAAAGCAAAAAGAAACAAAGAAATGTGTAGAGAGGGGATAGCAAAGGGCATGAAAAATCACATAAAAAGGGTTTGTCCACAAGACATAATGGAGGAGTGTTATTTGTTTTGCTTTTTTAGAATTGTTTGGGTCTCAGCTGGCAAAATCCAATGTATTCTACTCAACTGTTTGTATGTGTGTATGTGCTTGCGTTTCAGATGCAGGCAGAAGTACGGTACTTCGCTGTGTGCAGATTCAAACACACACACACACACACACACCTACAATGCTAACTGAAGCTGCCCTCTGAGGTTAAAATTTACATAATGATCCTCTATCAGTTTGATTTATCAGTTCAAATCCGAGTCTCACATTTCTTTATGATCCCCTGGGTGACGCCGTTTACTGCTCTACCGTCCCTAATCGAATGAGCAAGGCACCAACACGGCCTGGGTGAGAATTCGATTCCCACCGGGGCTAGACATGTTAAACATTAAAACGAAGTGATTCGAGCTAAATGGAATGTTAATATTAGAAATGTTTAATGACAGTATAGTAGCTGTATTTAAATGTGACAGGAAGAGGTTCAGGAGTCAAACAAATATGAATCCCTGGTGGAAGACTTGTGTAAAAGGAGCTAAAATCTAATAAACAATCAAAAAAAAATTTGCTTCTCAAGGGCTTACTCTGCAATCAATTATGTAAGCTATTTTCTTTTCATTTTTCTTTGCTGCAACCAGAAGTTATTACTGCTTTTTCATGTAGTTATTCTTTATCATTAGATCACATGAAAATGCCCAGGGCCTCATTTATAAAACTGTATGCAGGATCTTTACTAAAAGTGTGCGTGCACCAAAAACCAAAAGTTTGCGCTGAAAAGTTTTCAGATATATAAAACCAGGCATGGGCAAACATCCAAGAAAATCCCTCTTTATAAATCACACTCTCCCTGGAAGTTTGCACAGGTGAATTTGGCTAATATCCCGCCCCCTGCACACCCACATTCTACCATAAAGGGGTCAGTGCAAAGTACCTGATGGACATTTCTGCTTATAAATAAGCCAGCTGATCTGTGGCATTTAAAGCTTAATCGTGGCGACTGAGAAGATAAGAAAACATAATTTCATGGAGACTGAAGTGGAAGTGCTTGTTGGTAAGAGGGAGGCTCAGAAATCATTTTATTTGGACTTCACAGTGGAATCACAGGTAAACAGAAATGACAGCACGTTGCTGCAGTGGTGAATGACATCAGCGGTACTCCATTCATCCAAACACCGATGGCTCGCTCCACAACAGAGCAGGCTGTGGTCAATAGCTGCGCACAGGGATTTAACGGTTCCGGCATATCGGTTGGGCCAGTTCAACAAATTGATCTAGGAGTTCTCAAACTTTTTGAGCTACGACCCCCAAGATACCAGACGTTGGTATGACCCCCCTATGATGGCTGAGCACTTTATTTTGTGATATATCAGATTTTCCTACAACATCCTCTACATGTGATGCTGGAAAACTGTGAGAATGGTCATGAATTAGGAGGAGAACCTGGTTTTTGGTGGATTAAAAAGCCCCTAAAAAACCCTTAAAAAAGCAGAATGAAAAACAACTTAACTGACCAACATATTGCAAAATTAGGATTGTTATGAGTTAGGGTATAATTTATTTCTTAGAAAATGCATTAATGCATTAATATTACAGATTAATCTCCCTGCATTAGCAGATTCATGTTGATAGCGCTAATAGAATTCTAAATTTATTTAGTTTACAGCAATTGGTCTGCCGACCCTCTGAAATTATCTAGTAATCCCCAGTTCAGGAAAGGTTCCTCTGGGGAAACTATAACTATATCAGTCATTAATGATGGCCCAGGAAATATTCATGATCTTTAAAAACTTTCTCCATCCTGATCTTCCTGTTGCCAGGCTCTTCCAGCAGTGCAGCACATCCATTGTGAAGCATTATGCAAGAGTGTTACCACAGTATTTATGTTTACTCAGTATTTACAATTAGCTTTTTTGCAACACACCTTGTTACAGTTAGCCTAGCAATAAGTGCTATCGCTTTAAAATTGAAGATGCGCATATACTGTAGCTAACTCTTAAATGAGGTGTATGGATTGTACAGCTCAGTCCAGGAACACATAAGGTTTCACGTGGGTGAGGTCTACAGTCTGATGTGAATGGTTAAATGTATCAATGTGGCTTAAGTTCATAATCTCACGAGCAGCGCCAGTCAATCAGTTTGTCCAGTAACGAAAGACAGGAAACAAAGGAGCTGGCTTAAGTTCAGGAAGTAGTGGAGTTGTGCATAGAGAGCCCATTGATGCTGATAGGTTAAATCATGACAAGAAACTGGTGTTACTTTGGTCTTTTCTGTGTGAAACTTCACTGTTAGATTGAATTAATTCCCGTGTCCAGCCAAAAGGCTGAAACCTTGTGATGTAAAATTTTCATACTGCTACATGCTTAATTGAAACGTGTATAAACTGACTGTAGAATTTTTTAAAGATCCATCATGAATAAGCTTATGGTCAGTTAGCAGCTGATCAGTGAGAGAAGATTTTGTGTATGACTGTACATTTTTCAACTGCCTGGTGAGAACTGTCTGCTTTATCACTCAACTCAAAAGCTTTTTGTTGGAGTTCTAATGTAGTTTCTAACTTCTACTCCAAAGATGTGGTTGCACATTGAAGCTTCAAGATTGTTTTAAAGATGTCTTCAGAATTCAAGTTTTGATGCACCTCCTCCAAATCACGCAGCATGGCTTTATTGTCTAATTGGTGCCCCACCTCAGCACTCTTACCAGCTGCTTGGTGGGGAATATCGCCTCTGATGACCACTTAAAAAGTCTCCCAGAAGACTGAGTCTGAGACCACACCACTGCCAAAATTCCTCCACAATGATGTGAGACTCATAATGTCCCACAGAAAATGATTACATCAACTTATTGGTGCTAAGAGGGATTATTATTATATATAAAAAAAAATAGTATACGGTCCTACACTTTTCACACACCAGCTTCTGCATTTTAGGTTGTTTCTAGTAAACAAATAATGATCATATTTTAATAATTCATGCCTACTTCATATAAGGTCATTATCAAATCTAACACTTAGTAAGGACCAAATGATTGTATCTTTTAATGCCTTCAAGCATTCAACTTTAGAACCAAAGGAAGGTGTTCTTTCCTTTTACTTGATTTTATGTTATGGGTTTGGTTAGGTGTTTTTAAATAATGCCTGGATCAGACTACATGAATTTAGCCTGATTGTGGCCCGACAGAGAGGTCGCAGACAGTCGCTCACTCTTGTGCCCGATTCTGCGTTGTTGGATTGCAGAATGTCGCGTCTTTGCTCCATGCTGAGTGACATAATCAGCAATTGGCAATTTGGCGTCTGCAACGCTTCACGACCATGAAAGACTGGCATGTCAGAATTTCGGGGGGTTTGTCCGTCCAGTGTGACATGTCATGCGATGTGTTCCTAGGGCTGCACAATAATGGAAAAAACTTGCGGTAGGCGATAACAGTGTAGAGACTTACGATGAAGGTATATTTCACAATATTCAAAATACTTGTTAATGCATCATTTTCATGCAAAGCTTCACTGTCCCTTTAAAAATGTCTTCCCCGTGCTTTTCCACTGCAACCTTTCCTCTTTCTGCTTCTCTATTTTTAGTTTCCCTTTTCAAAAGTGGAACAAATTAACTGATTTATTCAAATAATCCACTCATTAGCCACTTTCAGACCTGCGTTGTGGAGCATGAGCGGTAAAGTCGTGTTGTAGATTAGCCAACACAGCCACGCCCTCCCTTCAACTTTGTCTGGAACATTTTTGTGTGCGTTTAGCCAAAACTGCAACATTTCTGCTCTGATGACACGGAGACCAGCCGGTACGTGTCCACTGCATCCCTGAGGTAAAAGACCGGAACATTTGTCTGCAAGAGTTATAAAGGATAAAGTCCCCACAATTACTGCATTTAAAAAAAGAAAAAGCCCATTGATTGGCCGTTGACACAGCGCACGAACTGCACCTGGAATATCACGTCACTTCCTTAAATATGTAAAGATAGCTGCTTCTCAATTTTGCTGTTTAGGCCGTCATTGTGATGTGTACATCGTACGGGTGAACATTGCGATGAAGGTACATTTTTCATATACTGTGCAACCCTAGTTCCTACATATCGACAAATAGAGGGACAGTGTGCCCTTCGCCTCCGCCAATAACCTGAGAGACCAACCAGTACACAAAACAACAATAGCGAAAAGGGGGAGAGACACAGTTGTTCTCTGGTGGAGCAGTGGAACAGAGGAGAGATATGTGGAGCTGTGGCATCAGTTTCTTTGATGTATCCACAAGAGATACGTGTTAGTAAATGTGTTACCTCGAGTTCAGTTTAAGGAATAGAGTGCCCATACTGTCCTTTCCCTGCTACCCAGGGACAAGTCCACCATCTTCTCTTCTTATTTTTGTTTTTTGGCTTTTCGCAGCAGAGGAAAGCCAGCAATCACCCAAAGTGCGTCTGTTGCCATGACTGATTGACAGCTGCTTGTCCCGCCTCCCCGTTTCATGCCATCTCTTGCAACACCACACAGTGATCAGATGGTTGTCGTGTCTGGTGCCATTCTTGTAGTGTGACCACTTGCGAGTAACAAGACACCGTCCGATTTTATGACATGTCTGTTAATCTGACCAAGCGACCATCGTAAACGACGAAAAAAATCGTGTTGTCTGATCCTGGCATAAGTAAGATTTTTAATTACATCCAAGTTGTAATCATATACACTGATTCATACAGTATCTTGACAGAATTGTACTAAAATGAAAACATACGGTCAATTTTGAATCCTTAATTAATATATCTTTTGCAGTCTGTGATTAATTGGCTTTCACCAATTACTAGTTTTATTTAATTTAATTTTGAACAGCCATCTGCTATTCTGAATGAACAAATTGAATAAAATTTTGAAAAACTATAACAGCTTGAATGGACATCAATTAATAATATTTTTGTTTAATATATTTTCCTGCCTACTATTAGCCAATTTCCTGCAGGTGTAGCCTTGCTGCCAATTTTACTGATACATGCACTGAGTAAACTTGCAAAATTTCAGCAATTTTTATCTATAGGAGGCCATAAAATAGAGGTAACTTAATGCTTGTACAAAATCCCTTCACAAAGCACCAATGTTCCCAGGTATTATTTAGCCATTAGGCTGCACAGATGTCTCGCAATATTTGTAGCCGATCAATTAAACATGTCTTATCTCTGCTTTCTTCTATTTATTCTTTAATTTACATTTACTTATTCATTCATTCACTCTCATTTGTTCATCCATTTATTAATGATCTCTCACCTTCTCGATCATGCATGCATCAATTCATGTTAATGTTTTTTTTGTATGCATGTTGAGTGCATTCAGCGTGATTGACTTCAGTCAAACATACATTTTAATTTAATGTGTTTGATCAGCACTTTAATTCATTCATCTGTTTGTTGATTCTCTATTCTCCCTGTCACCGAGATTTTAATTTTTCAGTTGTGATCTGTGCAGGTATCTGTCATGAATATCAAGCTCACCTCAGAGAATAACACTCCTCAGAGGTGGCACGCACACCCATCCACTGTCACTACATCGCTCCTGATTTGACTAATACTGTCAGCGCAAACAAGGAATAAGAAAAAAAGAGACATGTTGATATAGGTTTTCTTTGTTATAATTCTTTAGATTTGATTGAATTATTTTCAGATGATAAAGTGATTTTTAGATGTCCTCATTTAAAACACATCCAATCAGTTTGAGGTACAACCATATACTGTATGTATCATCTTTTCAACACTTTTAGTTTGATTAAATAAGCAGAACATAAATGAAACATTTAGGAAAACACTGCTTTTTTGTGGGAAACAATGAGCATCTTCTCTGTATTAGCCTGTGCCAGCATTTCCTGTTTTCATGCACTTCTCTCTCCGTGTGTTTCTATAGTAACCTTGGCTAAAATCCAAACAGCCGGCAGGACCCTCTGAAGGGCATAACGCAGGCAAGATGAAAGATTTCCACCAGGCAACTGCCGCTTCTAGGCAACAGATAAATGAGATTTTTACAGAAGGATATGGCTTCACCAAGCAGGGTAAGATGAGAATGTAAGGATGACAGTGATGCTTACATCCATTTACAGCAAGCCTGATTCTAATTTAACCAACTTTAATGACAAACCAAACATCCAATGTAACCAAATCTACTAAATTGACAACATTTCTAATAAAAATAGGCTAAAATTAACACATACAGGTTGTATTTAATGCCTTGTTACAGAGCACATAAGTGAAACAGCATCATATCTACTAAAACTTGCTCATCCAACTAATAATAAAGCACCTTGTGGTCATCAGAAGAACTGCAACTCTGTAAATAAATAAATTTTAAAAAATCCAAATATTCAATCAGCAAACAAGGAACTGTTACAGTAGAACACATTATATATAAACATATATTATATCAACTTTGATTAGATGTTGGACAGTACTCAAAAAAAGGACATCCATTTAATTTATGAGCTACTGCCTGAAAAAAGTGCAGCTGAATTAGGAGCAAAATTTAAACAAAATAAGTGACATGTAGAGACAGAGTCGGTGACAGAACAGCTCTTATCGAGGGGCATATAATAATAACCAGTGTGTGTGTGTGTGTGTGTGTTGGGGGGGGGGGGCGGCACACACAAATTGCTGTACATAATATGATGTTAATGTTTTATATGACTTTGCTATCAACCACCACCGCAAACCAGTTCCAATTACACAGCATTCTGCAAAACCTATTTTTTAAATTAAACTTGGGGGGAGCGCATTTATTTATTTATTTATTTATTAGGGCTGTCAAAAGATTCAGACGGTGACATTTTAGTCCAGAATGCTGCAAATACAGTCCTCACAGGCTGACTTCACAGCTGTATTAATGTGAAGATGAAATTCAGGTCTGAGTCCTGGACTACTCCCAGATTTCTGAATTCGTTTAGCTGCAAGAGCAGCAACAGGGGCTGCCTCACAGTGTGCAGACAATCGCTCACAACACTAACAGAGAAAGAGACAATTGCTCACAAATTGTCTCACAAAAAATCTGATTTACTTTTCAAAAAGAGACAAATATGCCTTTTAATAAGTTTTTACAAAAGTGTCTATTTTATTTTAATGCTTCTTCTGCACCCCACAGTAATGCTTTTAATATTTCACATAAAACACTTTAAATTTTCCTGCACATGAAGTGTGCTATACAAATAGACTTGCCTTTGACAGAATGCATACAATGGGTTTTATTTGGCTGAGTCCTACCTCTGCAGAGGAGAAGACCGATGATTAAAATACTGGAACTCAAGACAACAGGTTATCCTGATATTCACAAGCTTGTTGAGCGATATCTACTGTACATAATCCAGCTTCTTCTGTGGAATAGCTCATCACCAGTGTGTAAAACAAAGTGTGACCTTAGTGTGATAGAACTGCGTTTTTATACATTTTTTACCAGTGCATTGTTGTTTTTTATTTTCATACTGTAAATAAATCAATATGTGAATATATAATATACTGTATTTGTGTATCTGCATAGCATCATTTTTTTTACTGTAAATGGCCTACAAATCATAAAATATTTTGTGAACGATTGTCTCTTTCTGTTAAAGGGACATTATGTAACAATTGTATATCACAGCAACTCGCTCGTACTTTTCATGCTGCGTTCGCGTGAAACCAGGCAGACGGACGACAGTCGCTGCATGTAAAGGCATAAACAAGCCTCTATATGAAGACGTGGTCTGTCAGTTACAGTGACTTCAGACCACATCTGATATGTTGTCATGGCGATGTCGCATTGTTTTCCCTGACCCATGTTTTCCCGTTTTTCTCTCCGCTTCTGTGATTAAAATGGCATCTGGTTTGTTAGTGATGGCCATCTGCCTGACTGCACATGAACCCAGCATCAGTGTAACGCTGGACTGCTCCTCACTGCACCGTGGTGACTTTTCAAAAACATTACCTCGACCTGAGCTGACAACTCCGGTGTCTCCGGTGAGTTTCTGTGGTTTCCTACTGTCACGCTTCTACTGAACGTAAAAAACATGGCAACAGGACATGGTAGCCACCACGGAGCCGACCCGTTCGATGTATATATGAATGATACGAACGGCGAATTCAAAGCTTACAGGAGCACTTCAGTTAGTTGATGGGAGTGATTACTGATTAATGGAAAAACACTTTTGAATGAAATAATCAATTTTTGTGAGTAGATAACAGGAGAACTTACACAATATCCCTTTAATGTTGTCAAAATAGCTTTACTTCTCTTAGAAACACAAGCACTGATGTCAAATTGAAAACTAGGGTAAACATAGGGGAGGTAGCGACAGCAACTCGGATTAAACATCCGTAGGCCTTAGGCAGATTTCTCCTCAGCAAACCGCGAAAATTATTGGCATGGCTCAGCCTGGTCATATCTGTAAACCACTACTTCTCTGGGTGAAGAAAATTAGTAGGAAGAACACCTGATCCTCCTCTTTGAAGATGTCTCTGATAGTTCTCGAGCTTTGTAGAGCTGTATGGTGCTGCTTCCTGCTGGCTCCCATCTACACAGTCACTTGTGCTTTCATGGAAATAATTATTTATATGCATGTTTACTACCGCATGATGAGCAGTGATTTACCTCTCTGGCAAGCACTGACCATAATCATCTTAGTGACCCACCCCCCTCTATCTGTATTTGGCTAACATGCTGCTTTTTGTTTGTTGGTCTATGTATTTGATTGAAAATATAAGCATGAAACTTAGCATAAATTAGTATATTGGAGAAGCGCATGGCTAACTTGGAAGAGGCTGCTAACACTACTCAGACCAGATCACTAACTTATAGCAACAAGTTATGGAGTTAAAGAAAGAAGTCAAGAGTTTGAAAGCAAAGACTGTTATTGTCTGAACGTCGCTTACTGATAGCAGAATGATTATAAGCTACCCACTGTAAACATCGGAAGATAGTGCACATCTTCTGGCACGTAATATTAGTCTTGTCAATCACTGTCGTCAATAACTCTCGACTACTACCCGTTGTTTAGGGTTAGGGTTGCCTGTCAATCACTCTTACTGTGGTATTATTGATTGATTGGAAAGAGACAAAACATGCAATGAGAGCAGAAATGATTGGTGGATGTTTAGTCCCATTTCTTTCACAGCTGCTATATAATGATATTTACATATTGAAAGCTTTTAATTAATCATACCTTATGGGGTAGTGAACCCAATTTCATAGAATATTGAAAAAATTATTCAAAGAAACATCTTCTATTCCCCCTTTAAGTAAGGACGGGAAACTGGAGTCAAACCAACTGCATTTATTGGGGGCATCCTACAAGAAATATTGAAGCTTGATACGCCACCAATGATTGACACCATACATTAAAACAAGCCCTGGGAAGAGACCAGCCACTGAGAGCCTTTGTGGTAAGGTGCTATTATTTCCAAGAGAAGGACAATATTCTACAAAAGGCACTGGTGTCTCAGAAACTAATCACAAGGGATGGCAATGTTATCAATGTTTCCTGGCTACACACAGGCAGTGACACGTCAGAGAGCAGCATTTGGACCCGTGAAACAACTGCAGTGAGGTTTTGATTTGGCAAAATTCGACTTTTGCATCCTGCATAACCAATAATCACAACCCCAGAACAGAAGTCTTTCACCAACTCAACAAATCCAACTGTTTTTGTTAAAGGACTTCTGGTGTTGTAAATTGGACTTCAGGTGATTCAGTTTACCTGTGGTTTACATGTGGTCATTTATGTTGGACATCAGACGTGTTTAGTGGAAAAAGTTTGAAGGTGCTGTAAGGCAGGTTGTTCTTACGTTTTGCAATGTTTTTGTTTTGTTTCCTTGGATTTTCTATTTTTTTCCCTTTCCTTTTTCTTCTCAGAGGTACAACTGATCTGCTATTGTGAATATTTTCTAGACTCCATCAATTCTGCAACCACCAATCAAGGGTCCCATGGCTGGCATGAACAGATAATCGACCAAATTTGTGAGTTGGAACATGAGGGGATTCAACCACCCAGTTAAGAGAAGTAAAATGTTTTCACAGTTTTGCCCCAAAACTGTCAGGACATTTGTAGGTAAATGCTAGCATCATTTTAATGTTGTCTAACAATGGGGGATGTGAACTTGTGAAGGCCCATGTGCAGCTGTTAGACTCATCCTTTTTTTGGTGTTGTCTTAGAGATACAACTGTGTGGATAATATATGAAATTGAACACTTTTATCAGAAAAGAATAATTAATTTTACACTAACATTGATGCTCTTGGGAACGGTTTGAAAGAGAATCTTTAGAGTTTAATTTCCACTCTCATCTCACCCTTTCTTTGATTCCCAGACATTCAGTGTGGTTGTTGAGGGAGCAAGCAGCAAAGGAGTTTGAACCTCTGAGCACCAATGTTTCTGTTTGTTCCCTGAAAGATTCATAAGCACCACATCCACATGAATCATTCACTAAGGAAATGATTGCCGTAAACATGAAGTGTCGTCTCTGCCACTGTGTGCTGAAAAATTCATGCTTTTTAAGTCATAAATTATGACATGCCTTTCTCTCCATTTGCTTGAGGGGGTGTAGGGTGTGGGATCCTCTTCCTGATTTAGGGTTCTTTTCTGTCATGTTCTCTTTCATTCTCTCCCACATTCATGAAGACAAGGCCAAAACTTCCTAATTTTTCAAGGATACCTGAATAGTAACTTTCATAATTCATTTAATTAAAGTGAAGCTTTACATACTTTCATCAAAATACTTTAGAGATCATGCAGCACTTTTCTCAGGTCTGTCTTCAAAGCTCTGCTTATAGTCGCAGGTTTCTACATTCTGAACCTGTGTGACTTATACAACTATCATGCAAACAGAAGTTCAGACATAAACAACACTTAATAACCATCAAATTAAGTTTGAGTAAATAAGACACATAGCCTGAGCACTGATTGAGCTCAGACAACCACATACACACATATGAACTTCTGACTGGTGGTGCAGTTGCTCAAACTACATAAGTTAGCTAAACACATTGCAATGTCCAGGTTGGCGTTTTTTTATGTTCAACTCGGCTAACATGCTACTGTAGCTTAGCTAATGGCTAAAAGATCACACAGCTGAATTATACTCAAATATACTCAATATTCTCTTATTTTCCTTAAAGCCAGAGTTGGTAAACCTGCTCAGAAACACTTTTTGTTTTACTGGGTGAATTGGTCCTTCCATCCTAATAGTAGTCAGTACATCATCTTATTCATAAAAAGGAAGGAAAAAAAGTCAAACTTCTGTGAGAGCTGCAGTTCTGTAAAACCTCTGAGCAACCCCTGCCATTCGTACCAAATGGTAGGAATTGGTAATTTCGCAACGTATAGAAAGAACGAATCGAGGCCTATATGTCGTTTCCCCCAACTTTCATATAATGGAGTTCGCCAGGGTCCCAGCCAAAAAGGTCCATAAAATTCCACAAAAACTTGGCAATACTCCTCCATACTGCTCGTCCCATGTAATCCAAGTGTCCTGAGTGGGTAGCGTCCAGAATTTACTTAAAATGACGTAGTTTACTATATTTTTAGAGCCTAAAAGGAGTTTTGTTTACTTCCGCGAAGCGCGCACGTGCGCAGTCACGAAACTACGGAAGCCTCAGCATTCAGAGCCTACTCTGCCGATAATGCAAGCGTAGAAGAAGAAATTCACTGTTTACATTGTGGTAAGAGCGACGGAGCTCTTGGCAAACCTGGACAAACACAGAAGGGGTTGGATATTGATTTAAAAGGAAGAAAGAAAGAAAACAAGAACGCGCGATCTCGTCTGCCGTGGCTTCTGTAGTTTTGTGAACGTGCATCGGCGTGCTCGCTAGACATGCAATATAGTGTTGTTTAGGCTCTAAAAATATACAAAATGACGTCGTTTTGAGTAAATTATGGTCGCTACCTATTCAGGACACTTGGATGAGCAGTATGGAGGAATACTGACAAGTTTTTGTGGACTTTTATAGATCTATTTGGCTGGGACCCTGGCGAACTCCATTATAAGTTGGGGGGGACGAGAAGTCGTCCTGATCACCGGCTGCATTTGACATATTAAAAAAGTGCTCCAGAGTCTTGCTCACCATGAGGGTAAGTGGAAAATAAAGTTAGATTATTCTGTGGGTGAACTATTCATTTAAAGCAGTATGACCACAGATTGTCGTCAATGACTATATATATGTAACATTTTTATTAAAAGCTATATTTAAAAAAAAAAAAAAAAACCTCCACAGGTCATTTGGGGGGCTACAGAATGAAAGTACATTTCCTAGAAAATTTATATTTAGTCTAAAAATAATTATCAAATCATTTTTAACTCATTGACTGCCAGACCTTTTCTGAGCAGAGCGCTCCACATTGCCAGGATTTTTAATCATTTTCACTGATTTTGGGAGATCCACAGAATATTGTGTACTATGCCAATACAAACACTTACCAAAGGAAAGCTTAGACTCTCTTCTTTTATCAGAAAAAAACCATTTGTTTCTAGCTTTTTCCATTCTTTAGTAATCTGCAGTAGAATATGGCTTTGTTGCAGCGAAAATGCCTGTTTCTGAACAAAAAGCAGAGAAAAATAGCTTTGAATGCCGAGGTCCGCTTCAAGTGGAAAAGTGTCTTTGATGCCAATATTTTTTTACTTTAGTAACACCTTCATCATCTGATCAGCTGTTTACCTCTATGAAACAACAAATACAACACTGAGAAGAGTTTTGGAGGCAAAATAATTATTTACCAGCTAAATAAGTCACAACAAGTTTGTTTCACAACACAATATTTGACAGAAACATAGAGCAGAAACGTCTCTCTACTCCTCCCCTCTCCCTCATTCTCCTTCTCCTTCCACGCACCCGTGAACAACTGTCTGTCTGTATTCCATATTCCTAAACCCTATTAACCCTCATAGCTCCCCCCGCTCAAGACCAGCAAAGTTACCGTTAAGCTTCTAAAGGGCACAGACTGGCCAATGTCAGTTAAATTCCAGTTTGTACACACAATGTTCCCACTGGCTAAAACTGAAAAATGGGTTAAAATAAGTTTTTATATAAAAGTAGCCTGTAGGTGGCGGGCCCTTATTAGGTATACAGAGCAGACCAATGCATAGATTATAGCAACCACAATTAAAAAAGCTCAATGAGAAGTTGTTTCAAGATAAAATGCAAAAGAAATGTGGGAAAAATTCCAATTTGAACTGGAATGGGAGTGCATTACAGAGAGGGAACTAAACTAAAGAAGAAAAAGATTGTTTACTTCATTGGATGTGTTAAGGACACTGAAATAACATTAAAGTCTACGGGTTTTATCATCACTAAGATAAAAAGTGGGGCCCCTTTTGAGTAAATGGTCTTTTGTCATGGAAAACAGTTCAAACTACATCATTGAAGTGCAGAGTAAGTGTGTGAGGCAGACAAATTTTATCCTAAAAATTTATGCTGAAATGGCATTTGATTATAGAGAGGTCCTTTTCAATGCAAGTCAATGTGACATGGATTGGCACTAAGGAGTAAATGAGGTGTATTTCAGTTAGAGACCTTAGAAAAAGAGTTAGATAACCAATCTTCTAGAATATAATGAGTCAAGCCAAAATACACACCTGGACCAAGTTTCATGCTATTTGCATTAGTAGAAAAAAAGTAACGGCATTGAACAAATACAATCAAATTTGGCACTAAAAAGTTTTTGCTAACTGCTGCTTGAACACCACCGACAAAAAAAGAGATCAAATTAATAAAAGTACATAAAAAAATAATGGCCAAAGAATAAGGATTGAAAAGCAAAGAAATAGCTTTCCAGGTACACCAAACAGAATCAGTCTCTTCTATTCTCACAAACGTGCCCCAATTGAACCAATTTATTTAATCCTAAAACTTTTTATTGCTTTGTTAAAAAGTAGCATGATTTTGACATCTATAACAGAGGTCTGAGGACTTGTAGCATTGTAGCATGACTAAAATAAAGTGAGTGAACATGCTTTTCTGTGTCGTATGAATACTCTACTAAGTCATTAACTTTTCAATTGTTATATAGTTGATTCAGTTTTAGATTTTAGACTTACATCATGTACGTAAGCAAGTTCTTCTGCTGCTTTATGCAACTGCTGCCATGTTCATCTGAAAGTACAGTAAATCAGCCTGGTACAAAAGTTTACTCGTAGCAGGCAGATCAAAACTACAACAAAAATTAGAAATACACTCATTCACTCTATGAAGGCTTTTTTCAGAAAAATGTGCTGAAACTAGCCAAAAATAGAAGATTTGATGCAAACCATGGATTGAACAAAAAGTATGAGCTTCTACCATATAGAACAGGGATCATCAACTCTGGGTCTCTTGGGCCAGTGTCAATAAGGTTTTCAACATTTCTGTGCTCCAACACACCTGACTCACAGAAAATGGGTCAGGCAGCATATGTAGTTCTGCACAATGACTCATTGATTTGGGTCAGGGTGGCATTGAAAACCTTCCGGACACTGGCCCAAAGGTCCGGAGTTGATGATCCCTGATCTAGAAGAAGATACCAACTGAAGAGCTCTTTCATACTGATGAGAATATTACTGAATCCACAAATCTTGGATCAATTTTAAATTTTAAAGATCTTTAAATCTTCAGATCTTGGGTCATGAACTTCTGCTGAAAAAGGATATTACAAATTACATTGTTTAAAGGTAGAGTCCAGAGTGTTCTTTTTCTGCTTGTAAACACTATTCAAACTGAGAGCCCCTCCCCTTGAGCTAATGGCCGAGTCACTCTTCAGCCCCAAACATCTCCTTCATAGCACGGAAATGCATGAAAGCCAAACCAATATCAACAAATTCGAGTATGCACTATCTAAAGCTCTTTCCCTGCAAAATACTTCCTTTTTTGGGGTCAATCCGCCATTTTAATCAAGAATTGAAGTGAATCTGGTGTCGGCTCCAGTCGATTTTAAAAAAACAAAACAAAGTTTGCACCAGTCGATGAGTATATCCCAACAGAGCGCTACACTCATAGCTCTGTCATTGGCTGGATATAATCCATAAATCTTCGCTGAGAAATGTCCCAAACATACCAAAACAAAGGGAAAAGTCTAAGTACAGTCAGGGAAGGGGAAGTTGCAAACAAAACTCACCGCCACACGAAAGTAGAGGCCCAAAGGTGCAGATTGAGCCAGATTTCACTCACACAAGTCTAGCTTTTATTTTCAGGGGGGAAAACTCTTGACTCTACCTTTAATTATCTCATGATAACTTACCAACAGGACCAACAAGAATTGTTCATACTGTAGTGTGTGGCTTTTTCACCATATTTTAGTGGTGGCAATGCTTTTGAATTATTTAGGCAATCTTGATGCAGACCCTTAAGCTTTTTTACATACTTTGCGAGAAGTAAGAACTTTCTTCATGTATTTGAGGCCACTAGAACAAAATTACGTCATTTTGTTCTCGCAGAAAAATAGAGGACATCTTGCGGCTTGTTATCGACACCTCAGCCAAGCAGAAGTTGCTCCTCAAGTGGCTTTGAGAAGTATTATGTGATTGGTCAGACACTCAAGGCTACACGGATAGTTTTAATAAACAGCAGATCAAAGTGATGAGAAAATACAAAAATGTAAACAACAAACATGGCATTTAAATACATGGACACCACCACATGCTCAACCCCATCCTGCCAAGGATGAGGTTTTTTTGTAAAATGTATAGTTACTTCGTAAACACTATGCCCCCCCACCCTGCATGCGCCCGGTCTCTTATTCTCGTGGAGTATTGCCTGGACAAAAACAAACTTCTTCCTTGTTTTTGCAGCCAGAACAAAGTTCTCACTTCTCACGGAGAAGTGAGAACTTTGTTCTGAGTATGTAAAAAGCTTTAGAATTACCTCTGCCAGCAACTCTCTAGCCAGCTGACAGCCACTGGGAGCCTCACACATCATAGAGACACTTTTAACCAACAGTCCTTAGACAGATTGACTCCATATTGATTGTCTCTGTTCCTGCAAAGACTGGAAAACCTTTGCTGCCCAAATCAGCCTTAAGTCCATCTACACACTCCTATCCAGGGTAGCCTTGCTGATAATTGAATTTTAACAATGGTCATAAAATACCAGGCACAACATGACCCAAACATCACAGATTTGAATACAGACATCCAGAGTCAGAGACAGGACTGCACAAAGGAGGTGGAAATCAGCTATATGAAAAAGGGTGAAAAGTGAAATTTCCACTATGCCAGGCTGTGACCTGGTTCCAATTATTACTGAAGGTTCTGCTTCTCCTTCTACTTTTATAACCTCTAGGAACCACAAGTGTACCTGCAGTCTGAGAGTAAAGTGCGCTGTAGGGAAAATATGACATCTACTTACAACATCTTTAAGATCCAATGGAACTTGGTCACTCAGTGTTATATATGAGGAGAAGAATTGTGAATAGTTTTCTGGATTCAACAGGGAGTCAGTGAAGAAAAGATAAAACTGGAAAGATCTGATATCCTGATGATTCTCATCAAAATCAGGTCAGAGAGTGAAAAGAAAACATTTTGTAACACAGCATATTTTCAAAATATTTTATTGTTCTGAGATGCGTGTTCTTTCCTCAATCTCTGTCCTTGCTCTCACTGCTAGGTCATGATCTGTATTTATTTATTTCTTTTCCCTGAGGAGTGTGTGGTCCTATCTGTATGTGCATGTTTCCGC
This sequence comes from Atherinomorus stipes, assembly GCA_023101725.1. NCBI lineage: Eukaryota > Metazoa > Chordata > Actinopteri > Atheriniformes > Atherinidae > Atherinomorus > Atherinomorus stipes. The sequence continues at coordinate 1,685 of JALJCO010013547.1, read as the reverse complement.
CTTTGTGTGTGTTCCTTTTTCTCTCTGCATATTGGGCTCTCACCTCGAGGCTAGTCGATCCTCTTACAGTAATACCATTGCCTAATCTCAGAGGCGTATCAGAGGGAGCCCAGAGCGCTCAGCACTAATAGGTTCACACAAATGAGATCTAGTCAAAAAAACCTCCCAATCCTACTGACACTGTAAATATGGAGAGCATTATCTAAGTCTGCCTGGAGGCCTCTGATGTGGAACTGATGCAGATTTGACAGAGAGACCAAGAGATAGCAGACCAAAAAAGAGAGAGAGAAATGATTCAACATCACATTAACTTATGTTACAACAGTAAATTTGGTCTCTTTAACTATGAATGGATTGAAATTAAAACTTTTCAAACTCAAACTATGGCTGATATAATTTAGGAAAGTTTGCTGTAAAGGCAAGGAACCATAAATATAGATATTTGTAAGGTGAAAAAGCCAATGAATTTTTTAATAAATTGGATTATTTTCAGATCAAAGTGAGACTGAGAATGGTCACAATGAAGCTCGGGTTGTTCTTGTGCCTTTATGTTTGCATAAATTTAATGTTCTCTTGATACAAATATAAGTCAAGTCATGATATTATGCAAAGACGTATTAACATTGTACAGTTCTTATCTGTTTTCATTGCAAGTCCACTGTTCCCTTCTTGGTTTTCTATACTTTGTAGAACACTGCTGTCAATATATTCTTCCATCTATTCACTTTTTATACCTGCTTGTCTATATTAGGGTTGCGGGAAGCTGGAGCTTATCCTAGCTGTGACAAGAATGATGTATGATATATTTTGGAACAAAAGCTCTAAAATTCAAAGCCATCAAAGATTATGTTCAAAGGAAAAAAAATGTACCTTCACTGTTCCTGCTTTGCTTTGCTTTACTCTTGATAGATATTCAATTTTATATATACATATATATATATATATATATATATATATATATATATATATATGTATACATTAACGTTTGCATGCCATACATAAATCATATCCCCACTATCTGCTGACCGAGTCTTAATGAGGCTTTGTTGTGAAGATGCAGGAATATATGAGAAAACATTAATGATGAACCCTGTTCCCACAGCTGACCCACACAATGATCTCCAGCTGGAGTCTGAGTGAATCAGAGCAGAGCTGAGAGTCAAACACGATCGTGCACTGACACCCAGAGGCTGTGGCCGGTACTGCAACTAGGGGTGCAAAATTTCACCATACATAGAAAATTATGTGATGTACTCTGCAGTATTTTCACAGCTGAATTTTATAATATTTGGCTGAAGAGAAAAAAAAAAAAGTTGTCTACTGTGGCAAACATTTTTTAACCTGTTTACATGCAGTCTGCCTCTTAAAGGAATAGTACACCCACAGAATGATGTAACTTTATTTTCCACTTACCCTAATGGTGAGAAAGACTCTGGAGCACTTTTTTAATATCTCAAATGCAGCCGGCGATCAGGAAGGCTTCTTGTTTCCACCCAACTTTCATATAATGGAGTTCTCCAGGGCCCGAGTTAAAACGGTCCATAAAAGTCCACAGAAACTTGTCAATATTCTTCCATACTGCTGGGTCAATATAATCCAAGTGTCCTGAGTAGGTAGCATTCATAATTTACTCAAAACGACGTCATTTGATATATTTTTAGAGCCTAAACAGTACTACATCGCAT
>JALJCO010013546.1:0-76585 GCA_023101725.1 Atherinomorus stipes | reverse complement strand
CATGCAGCACAACCAGGTGGTTTTAACAAAGGATAAAACCAGTGAAAGTTCCTACTTGTGCACCATGACTTAAAAAGCTGTCTCCAGCAGTGACCTACCCGAGCCTCCATCTAAATGATGAAAGAAAACAGGTCCTTAAAGAGCCATCACGGGGTAAGTTTGCTTCACATATCCACACCATTCAGCTGCTGAATTTGACAGGATCCTGGGGTTGTGCGGTGTATGGAACACAGGGCCTGCTTTCGGCTGCCCCCTCCCGGTGCCTGAGCCTGGGTGGGGGTGGGCTGGAGGCCGGGAACCCCTGGCACAATCCCAGATTCTATTCGCTTTAAACCATAGCCATTCCTGGCCCTTTTTACTAATCCTGATGCTCACGTCGTTATTAATTATTATTAATTATTGTTAATCTCGTTCAACTCTTACACTCTTTAAACAGCTCCTTTTAATTCTTATCTTAATTTTAATCTGATCAACTCACCCAGTATTTTTTAATCCTAAACCTAACCACCAATTTTTAATGCCTATACAGCCATACCTCTTTTAATAATTCCGATCCTCAAGTTATTATCAATTACTGTTATTTTAACTCAATTCTGGCACTCTTTAAACAGCTACTTTTAATCTGATCAATTTACCCAGTATTTTTAATCCTAAACCTAACCACGATTCCTAATGCCTACTCAGCCATACCTGAACTTTTCTTAATAATCCTGATCCTCGCGTTATTATCAATTATTGTCAAATATTGATATTTTAACTCAACTCTGGCACTCTTTAAACGGCTGCTTTCAATCTGATCAACTTACCCAGTATTCTTAATCCTAAAACCTAACCTAACTGATTCTTAACGCCTACTCCTAATACCCGATTAACTTAATAGATGGTGCTCTCTTAGATCTTATCAGCTTGCCTTTTTTACATACTAAACACTATTACTGCTAAATCCTAAAATCTGCCAGTTTCTGTTTTCAAAGCCCGAGATGGTTGATTAAATTACTCTTCAACTCAGATATCTGACCTGTAAATGCAGTTCTAAAGCTAACCATTCATTCCCTAATGATCAATATCCCCTTCATTATTTCGGACCGCCTTTTATCTCTCTGGTTAGACCAACCTTCAGCACTTTAACTTCCCAAAATCCATTAACTGGACAACTTTAAAACCAAAACAGGGCTGGAAGTCAGGTCGCCTGGCACAATCCCGGATTCTATTTGCTTTTAAACAATAGTACGGCCATGCTTGACCTTTTTTAATAATTCTGATGCTCGCGCCGTCATTCATTATTGTTCATTTAACTCAACTTGCAGTCTCTAAACCGCTCCTTTTGATCTTATCAACTTACCCAGTGTTTTTAATCCTAAACCTAACCACCGATTCTTAATGCCTAATACTAACAACGGGCAATTACTTATGAAATGATGGTTCTCGAATCTTATCAACTTGCCCACTTTTTCAATCCTAAACCTAACCAGGAATTACTAACGCCTAATAACACCTAATAATGAGCCGTTTTTATCTCCAAAGCCCAATGGAATGGGTTAAATTACTCTTTAACTTGCAGATTATTTTGGACCGCCTTTTATCTCTCTGGTTAAGACGGTCCTTCAGCACCTTAACTTCCCTAAATCCATTAACTGGAACACTTTAAAACCGAAACAGGGACAGAGTCAGCCAGGACTAAAAGACATCACCACATCGCCAACCATTGGACACTGGATCTGCCCGGGAATTGATCACCCCGTGGAGCTTGCCACAGGGAGAGGGAGTATGGTGATGAAAAGGCCGAAACTCCCGCTACTATCCCTGTGGTTCACCACTGACGAGAGATCCAGAAATTGAAAACTTAACAGCAGATACTCAGTAGGGAGTGAATAACTTGTATATCCAATCCCTATTGCAGCAAACCTAAACTAGACACCAAAAGAAGACCAGATAGAGATAGGGGCTTCTCGCTCTCTCAATATTCACGATCCTCCTGGCAGCCCTTCTTCGCTTCAACTAGAATATTACATCCGCGTCCTTGAACCCATGGAGGGCATACACTGAGAAATTCAGAAAGAAATCATTCATTTATTTACAACCCAGACAGATGGAGAAATTCAGAAAATTCCGTTGGGAACTTCATACAATACAGCTAACATGTCAGGACATTCAAGATAGACAAATCCCTCCATTAACACAGATCTCAAAAGGTATTGGTTGATATGGACTGGGGAGTTACGAGTGACGTGCGCCGGCCAGTGCCTTACCTTTGGGTCTCCATTCAACCGCCCAGTCGACGGATGAAGCGGGGAGGCCCATCGAGACAGATTCAAAAACCCTAACCCCCTAACCCTAACCCCCTAACCCTAACCCTAAAAGGCCGAAACTCCCGCTACTATCCCTGTGGTTCACCACTGACGAGAGATCCAGAAATTGAAAACTTAACAGCAGATACTCAGTAGGGAGTGAATAACTTGTATATCCAATCCCTATTGCAGCAAACCTAAACTAGACACCAAAAGAAGACCAGATAGAGATAGGGGCTTCTCGCTCTCTCAATATTCACGATCCTCCTGGCAGCCCTTCTTCGCTTCAACTAGAATATTACATCCGCGTCCTTGAACCCATGACGGGCATACACTGAGAAATTCAGAAAGAAATCATTCATTTATTTACAACCCAGACAGATGGAGAAATTCAGAAAATTCCGTTGGGAACTTCATACAATACAGCTAACATGTCAGGACATTCAAGATAGACAAATCCCTCCATTAACACAGATCTCAAAAGGTATTGGTTGATATGGACTGGGGAGTTACGAGTGACGTGCGCCGGCCAGTGCCTTACCTTTGGGTCTCCATTCAACCGCCCAGTCGACGGATGAAGCGGGGAGGCCCATCGAGACAGATTCAAAAACCCTAACCCAGCCCGTGCCTTCGGAAGAACGTACTCTCCCAAAAACCAGGTATATCACCTACCTAAACCATTCAATAATCCAGAATTTACCACACTTCCACCCTTCTCTCCTGTCTTCCCTCATTCCATGAGGGAGAGAGGGAGGTAGAGTGTACAGCCCGGTCCGGCGGGGGAGATGCCAGCCCGGAAAAGGCTCCTCTCCCTGGCTCTGCCTCCCTCGTCCTCTCTTCTCTCTGCTTTCCTTTAAATAGCTACGGACCCTTGTTTCTCAGAGCAGACAAGCTCGAACTCGGGGAGACACCCTCGCCTCAACAAACCTAGATTACAGGTAATCTACCAGCAAAACGCGATAGAAACTGCACCCCTATAAAACAGCTAAGGATCCTTGTTTTTCAGAGCAGACAAGCTTGAACTCAGGGAGGCATCCTCGCCTCATCAAACCTAGATCACAGGTAATCTACCAGCAAAACACGATATAAAACAGCTATGGATCCTTGTCTTTCAGAGCAGACATGCTCGAACTAAAAGAGACATCATCGCCTCAACAAACCCAGATCACAGGTAATCTACCAGCAAAACACGATAGAAATTGCACACCTACAAAACAGCTAAGGATCCTTGTTTTTCAGAGCAGACAAGCTTGAACTCAGGGAGACATCCTCGCCTCAACAAACCTAGATCACAGGTAATCTACCAGCAAAACACGATATAAAACAGCTATGGATCCTTGCCTTTCAGAGCAGACATGCTCGAACTAAAAAGAGACATCCTCGCCTCAACAAACCTAGATCACAGGTAATCTGCCAGCAAAACGCGATAGAAATCTCACACCCCTATAAAACAGTTATGGATCCTTGTTTCTCAGAGCAGACATGCTTGAACCTCCAATCAAAAGCCTCGTTGTTATTATCATCATCTCCAAATTTGACACCTCTAGCCCCATCAGTGGTTAATCTAGGCTCCATCCTCTTTCGCCCAATCAAATTGCAGCGTTTGACCTTAGGCAAAACCATTAATAGACCTATTAACTAATCTCCAAATTTCACAGCTCTAAACATAACCAAACCAATTTTATAGCCGAATAACAAATATTACCCATCATGCAGCACTATTCACTGTAATCCGCTCAATTTCACCATTTTAACTGCCAACACCGGAAGAACCAAGGCATATGGGACATCAAAACGATCAGAAAAACTCCTTCTCTTCAGTAAACCAGGTGGTTTTAACAAAGGATAAAACCAGTGAAAGTTCCTACTTGTGCACCATGACTTAAAAAGCTGTCTCCAGCAGTGACCTACCCGAGCCTCCATCTAAATGATGAAAGAAAACAGGTCCTTAAAGAGCCATCGCGGGGTAAGTTTGCTTCACATATCCACACCATTCAGCTGCTAATAATATAAGATCCTGGTGTTGTTGTGTGTTTTATACAAAGCGCCTCCTTTTTTTTGCCTCCTCCCTCCCGTTACCTTAGGTTGGGGGGGGGCGGGATGGCGGGGGGCCCCTGGCACAATCCCAGATTCTATTCGCTTTAAACCATAGCCATTCCTGGCCCTTTTTACTAATCCTGATGCTCACGTCGTTATTAATTATTATTAATTATTGTTAATCTCGTTCAACTCTTGCACTCTTTAAACAGCTCCTTTTAATTCTTATCTTAATTTTAATCTGATCAACTCACCCAGTATTTTTTAATCCTAAACCTAACCACCAATTTTTAATGCCTATACAGCCATACCTCTTTTAATAATTCCGATCCTCAAGTTATTATCAATTACTGTTATTTTAACTAGCATTGACCGCTAACGTGTGCTAACTCTACTGAGCCGGTATAACTGTGGCTTCAAACAAATGACAGATCATAACTGTCATCAGGAGTGAACAGCTTGGTAGCATGCCAAAGTATACATTAGTATGGCTGGATAATATCGCAAACATTACTTAAATCAACACAATACAGCGTCTGCTGCAGCAGGCGTCGCCACTAGGGATCGACCAATACAGCTTTTTGGGGGCCGATATTTTCTCATCCGCCTCGGCCGATACAACCTGCTGATATTTGGGGCCGATATAATGGGCCGATATTATATTATTAGTATCGGCCCTGTATAGTATATCAACATCAGGATTTTCATATGAATTTTCATATCAAAGTATTTTGACTTTGTGAGCAGCAGATGATTAAAATAAAAGTCCAAGATGTTCATGACTTTACGTGCAGTTCAGATCTGTAGTGATGATATTACTGTATGTCAGTGCTAAGTCTCTGTCAATCAATCTGTCTGTCTATCTATCTATCTATCTATCTATCTTATCTATCTATCTATCTATCTATCTATCTATCTATCTATCTATCTATCCATCTATCCATCTATCCATCTATCTATCTATCTATCTATCTATCTATCTATCTATCTATCTATCTATCTATCTATCTATCTATCTATCCATCTATCCATCCATCTATCCATCTATCCATCTATCCATCTATCTATCTATCTATCTATCTGGTGTCATTTCTACAACTGTTAAATACAGTAAACAAGTTACTGTACCACTTTTTCATATTTTTGTAAAAAAAATATTTATAATTTATCATATATTCATGTGTATATTAAAGTGTGATCAAGCTGGAAGATAAATCTAAACAAATATCAGGTTTTCTATTTGATTTCATTTAATCTCATTCTACTTGAGGTGGAAAAAGTTAAATAAACATCAGGGCCTGATTACACTACAACGCTGAGAGACAAGCGTCTTGCTGCTTTCAGGCATTTCCTTTACACAGTAACAAAGTTTTGGGATGAACAAACCCAAATAGCTGACAACGACCTGCAGAGTGACATTTTCTGACATTTTCTGCATCTTTAAAGCAGAACTCTGTAACTTCAACTCGGGGGCTCCCCTAGTGGTCTCCTTTCACTAAGGTAAAGTTCGTTACCACGGTTTTAGTATCGGTTTTAAAAAATGGTTATTGTGCATCCCTAATAAAAAGCTTTGGTAAGCCAGAGCTGCAGTCTTCGAGCACTGCTAGTGGTGGAGAGGAGAGGAAGAGAGGAGGAGGGGGGGGGCGCAGCATCTCAAGCAACTGCTGCCTGTATAGATGCCTGTCTGTAACTTATGCCGCAGCCGGGGGCACATCAGCCAATGCACCCGATGTATCGGTCGATGCTGATACTAGCAAAAACTGCAAATGTTAGCCTGAAATATCGGCCGGCCAATGTATCGGTCAATCCTTAGTCGCAACCGCTTCATTCACCGCCATTATTCAGCTCTGAAAACAAAAATCCAGCCTCTTCTGCTACATCAGCAAAATGGCATCCGTTTAGTGCGAGAAGTGTTTTTCGTTTTGAACTTCGTTTTTGGCCATTATTAGGGCAGCATCCTGGTATTTTCAGAGCACTATATTTTAGTTTAAATGACAGTATGAACGCACTACACACTAAAAAATAGTGTTTGAAGTTCTCAACTGTGTGGTTTGAAACACAGTCAGAATTAAAACACTGAGCTGAAACCCTCCAACAAAGCTGAGGGGCACTCCCACCTTCTTTGATATTATTCACATACATGTGCTTATTTTTCACATGAAGTATCAGTCAAACGTTTGGACACTGTCATTCATGCATTTTGGATGTATACTTTGTACCAGTCCTGTTAGTGCTGCTCACCAGCTGTGTTAATCAGCTCTTTAAGAGCTCTCTGCACACAGATTTGGAGCATATTTGAATAGTGTTGAGTTTTTGTGCCTGCCTCATAGATTATGCTTATATTCATACCTGCATGATTCAATATTTGTGTTCAGACAGAAATATGGGGAAAATATTAACTGAGCAGTCGATAGTTTTAAAAAAAACATGCACAAAATGTATCAACCTGCACCTGGCATGCAAACCACAAAGAAAGGTTTTACTATTCAGTATTTTTTCTAGCAAGCACACTTTAATGCTGCAATGTTACCAACTTTAATACTGAATATTTTTTAATTCAAGATGATCAATGATATGAATCAGGCTGCACAAACCCACAAACTGCACCATGATGTAGATATTATTTAAAAAATAATACTTTTATGTACACGAAAACAAATTAATCTTTTTAATCACACCCTTTAAGGGGCCTGGTGCTCAGCCACACTGTTGTTTCACACTGTTTCACGCTGTATTACACTGTTCTCGTAGCCAGGCATGAGTCTTTGAATGCAATTTTATTCATAGTACGTCATCTGTCTTTTTTCAGTTTCACATTCTTGATCAAAACTGAATAGAAGAAGTGGATTCCAAATTATCAGAGATAGTTTAAATGGTATCGCCCACTTTGAAGAAGATTCTAATCAAACATTTATCCTCTCATCTAACACCGTTAAGGCCAAGGACCTTTTCAAAACAGGAAAGCATTTTATTATGAGATAATCCCTGCAGTCATGACTCATTAAGCCAGCAGCGTTCAGTTTAAGGCTGAATTTGCTTTAAACTTCATTATTTATAAAGGATAATATTCTGCTGGCTAACACATTGTTTTCAGAACTGGAGCTGGAGATATTATGTGTCTTTGCTGATGTGACTGTGATCTGAAAAAAGGCTGTATATAATATTCACACAAGCTAACAGACCCTTACTAAAATAGCCTCCATCACATACAGAATCAATGGCAGTGTCAGTAATGAATGCTAAAGACCTGCAGTACTTCGTTAGTTACGTATTACTATCAGTGCATCATTTGACCACAAACGAAGTCATATTTCTCAGCAAATTTTCATGACATAGAATTGCTTCATTCTGTGTTTTTAGGTAAATAGAGCATAGTTGCATCATTTTGGTGTTCAAACATAAATGTAAATAAAGTAAAAAAATAGTTTGTACAGTTCTTACAAGCTAGAAAGTCAATATTTGATTTGATCACCTTTATTCTTCAATGCGAACCCTCCGAGACAAGATGTCTTGTACTTTCTTCTAGTTTTCATCAGGAATGATTCTCCAGACTTCCTGAACACTCCGAAGCTTTTCTTTGGATGTTGCTGCCTTTTGTTTCATTCTTTGTCAAGATTAACCCTCACACTGCTTCAATAACCTCTGGGGAGAACCATCACTCCTTAAGACCTATTTGATACTGATTTTTCAGTCCAGTTCTTGTGTCATTTGGCATGCCTCTGTCTCCCTTTACCTTCCTGTTTCCCTCCATTATGGCTTCTTGACAGCCACCCTTCCCATGGAGACCAAACTGATGAGGTTTCAGTAAACTGTAGATGGATAAACTGAAGGTTGTGTCCTGTTTCAGGTCTTTGCTGGATTTTTCACATAGGAAATAAATGAGAGATAACTCAGACATCTTTAGTGTAATACACGAGAAATGAGTGAGTGCATGGTCCTCTGTGTTGAACTGGGAACCTGTTCAAAAATAGATGGATGGATGATCTTTGCAACATACAGCTCCAACAGGAAGTGTTAAAACATATATAGCTGTAAATGAAGCTCAGCAATAAGCCCTTTGCACATGCACAGTGACATTCCACAGCTAAGTACAGAAATAGGAAGTGAGGAACTGTGGTTACTTCTCTTGCCAGATGGCATCCCATAATTAGGAAAAGGATGAGGGGAAGATTACATTAACACCTGTCTGCACTGCTTGGGGGAGACATCAGTCTAATATTTTGCACCCTGGTGAGCAATTCTACCAACCACAGTTTCCTGAAGATGGTTTGAAGAAGATGTGGGGATGAAGGAGAGACGTCGCAGACTGATTACTCAAGTAATCAGTGATTAAAATTTGTAAATGTCTCCTGGTGTGAATAGCGCCTCGGCTGTGTCTCGAGTGCTGTTGTCACACATAACTCACTTTAGCAATTTCCTCTCAGTGTAAACCCATGCAGCCAACATTAGCACCACTACCAGGAAAGAAAGCATCTTCAAAGAAGTTTCTTCATAATTTTCCTCTTTTCTTCTTTTAATATAGAAAGTTATCATAAAAATCATCAAATGTCTTATTAAGTGAAATATATGCTTTATTTACCTTCAGTGTTACATTGTATCTTTTCCTCAGTGGGCTTCATTTACAGCTCCACTACTTCCTGAGCTCCTTTGCCTCCTGTCTTTCATTACTGGACTAACTGATTAATCCAGGTGTGTCTGGCTATTGTCATCGTGGTTCTTGAGGTCAGGAACACCTGGGTTAATGAAACCATCCAATAATCAAAGACAGGAGACAAAGGAGCTGGCTTAAAGACACACAACGTAACTTTTAGACCTTAAAAAATCTGTGTTTCTGACTCGTTTTGATGTCACACCAACATTCATTAAGCGCATTTTCGAGCCGTCAGTGCCCAGAGGCGTCCCGGGGCTCAGAAACAGCAGTATGTAAGACTCCCATCCGGGACGCGACCGTGACGTTGCAGCCAACTATTGGTTGCAGCACCGCGTCACTCACTAGCAACCGGATGTAAACCAGGTATCAACATCGCGGGTGTTTTGAATGCGCATCATGTCGAATTTGGTAAAGAAACGCAAGGAAACATCACCGGAGGAAGAGAGGAAAAGAAACAGAGGAAGGGACAGAACAAGAGTCAAGATAAGACTGTCTTTTACTGGCTGGAGTGAGCTTACAGTACAGGTACGAACAAGATGGATGCTAGTTTAGCCGCCGATAGGGGGCGCGTCACTGAGAAAACGGCTGAAAGTTCCGTTGTGTGTCTTTAAGTGAGGAAGTAGGTTGTGCTAGCTCATTGGCACACCCAACTAATGTCCTACCTCTGCTTTCATTTTGATATATTCATTTATGGTTTTATTTCCATGTAAATTTCCATAACAGCTTGAAAGCTTTTCCGTCCTGATTTTAGATATGCAATTCAAGAAAGGAATCTCCAAATTCTCTAATCAACACCCTCTTGGTTCTGTCAAAATGCTTTAAATTAGTCTAAAAGAAAAGTTCTTTCTTTCCTTTTCCTCTTTTAGTTCTCAAAAATCATATATTTAGGGATGAAAGTAAGCATGTAAATGCATGTCGGCATGTAAAGTAAGCAATACTGCATCTGGAAAAAGGAAATATGCTGCATGTTTGTAACATTTACAAAGCCCAAAATAATCTTCTGCTGAACTGTCAGCTCAATACAGAAGAGGATTAGGGCCACTGAAAAAAAAAAAAATTCTGAGAAAAAAAGTCAGAATTCTGACTTTTTCGGCAATTGGAAAAAACAATTCCTGATTTATTTATTCTTTTTTAATGGTCTGGAAAAAAGTCAGAATTTCAGTCAGACTTTTTTTCTGAGAATTTTTTTTTCTTCAGTTGCCCTAATCCTCGTCCGTAAGCTCAACAATCTGGCGGGACATAAAATACCATTTCAGCAGCTTTTTTCTAAAAGTCATTGTCAAGTATGGATTTTATAATGTACACCTGAAATTTCTGCTGAAGGCTCAAAAAGACTGGATATGAAAGTTTTCAATTTTTCATTTGATCGACTATTTGCAAGGAGAAAAAGTCCCATGATGCTGAGTTCTGTGGAGGAATTTTTCTTTTACAAATATGTCTAATTCCATCACATTCAATTATCAAGGAGGGGGTTGGCATCTAGATCCAGACACACACATGCAGAGACCTGGATGCCAAGAATTGCTGGAGGGCCTGGTGTGTGCATGACCTCCCCACTCTCGGATTCCTCTGACTGACAGACGACTGCACCCTGCCAGGTGGTCATGACCCAGCGTGGGGATGGGCCCTTTCACCGTCCGGGCTGATTATCGTTCAGGCTGCCTGGAGGTGGCACATGTTGGGGATTCTGCTGGGTTGACCGTACAACTGTATAACTGTTTTCTCCTTGAGGGACTACAACACATGAATACTGACAACAGATTTATTTTTAAATTGCCTCTGAGATGTCATATCTGCAAATGTAGCTCATTTTTAAAATGATTATTTTAAAACATTTTCATAAACTTATAAAAATAAATAAAGAAAATGATTCTGTGGAAGAGCAGGGTCAAAAGATTACTTATTAAAAAAAGGTTCTTGAGTTAGAAAAAAAACTTTAATAAGCATCACAGTTGACCTTTAATAACACAGCTTGGCCTGCAGTATTTTGTGCATCGTGACCCCAGTGGTGAAGGATAAAGGCTATTTTGAGCCCGGCTGTGCTCTCCGTGTTCGTGTGCATGTAGTGATCTCCCAGTTGCATCGCAGCAACATTTTGCTCTGATGCTGCATCAGATGAACCATCGCCCTTTTCCTTGTTATGACTCACATCTGACTTCTGGTGTTCTCACGGGTTTTCTCAACTCACATCGCTACAGTATGGTCATTGTGTATATTCCTTTCCAAATATGCCTTGCCTTGGGTATGCAGGCAGTAAACCATGGAATTGATTCATCCTTGCAAAGTCCTTTGTTGAGCAATGAAACAAAGCCGCACAACAGCCCCAAGCAGATAACAGTGAACAAATATAATACCTTAGTTAATCCTTTATCTAAACCTGTGTCTCTCCTCAGTCCCTCGGAACCACGGCCACAACACTGTCCTCGACACAGACTTTGACATTGAGCTCGGCAACACGGCAGACGAAGCCAAGGATGACCCAGGTAAATGTCATGCATATGACAGACACAACCGGCTCTTTGGGCTCAGATGGTGACGGATGAGTCATATTAGCCATTGGCAAAATGAAAAGACAACCGCCTCCTGCAGTGCTGTTGTTGAGGTGGAGGCATTACAGGGACCAGCTGTGTTTTGATTGGGCTTCAGCAGGAGGTGACATGTGACATCTGGATGGATCAGTTTAAATAATGGCTTGAGTTCAGAATGCATCGTCAAAATGTTCCACTTCTCACAGCGTGCTTTCCTGACTGCTTAAATGATTATTGGACCTTTTGGAGGCAACATTAGTTCTTTGCTCAAATCTCTGCAGAGTTCTGTACAATAAGATGAACAAGCTCTTTGTGAAGAGATGACACTCTCTGTCATGTTTGTTCAGTGTGACATATTGATACTAACAGTAGATTGATTAAATCACCTGATGATTTGGTTTTGTTTGTTTTGGTTCATAGTGCATCATTTTACGGTGTCCTTTTTGTGGGCTCAGAAAATGAACTGAAAGGGGGTTTTGTTATGTTTCAGGGACAAAATGATGGATTTTATTCTAATCTGTGAACCAATTTGTTCAGCAGGACATAACACACCCATTGCCTTTTTGTTGTTGTCTCAACACCACCACTAGGAAAGAAATCAGCAGTCACTTTAAATGATTACTTGAGATTGTAATTATAATGTATTATCATAGTGCCTGTCGTGTATACAGGTATGTAATTTGCATAGAAAAACCAAACACTGACACACCCAATTTCAGGAATTAATGCCACTTACATATTTTATCATTTTTCAAATAAATGTGCTCCTACTTAAGATTTAAGCCATTCCTGTTTCACTTGATTCTATTTTCTCAGATCTCTTCGTGAAGTACAACATTGCTTTTTCTTCATTTATATTAGATTAATCAGAGGGAGCCTCAGTAGTCTTCTCTGTGATGCTGGAGATCCACAGCAAAGAAGCCGACTTAAGTCTCGCTCATGTGTGTTTTGTCCCTCTACACCCCCACTAAAGAGTGTTGTTCTATTCAAGTCGGGGTATCTGAGCTGCTCCTTTGATGATGGCCTATGCGGCTGGATCAGGGACAAGGACGGAGACCTGCACTGGGAGACGACGCCTGACCCCACAGGTGATTGAAGGACACGGCTCAATACTTCCAACCCTCTCACTTTTAATAAGACATCATTTTTTCCACTGTCACAAAAACTGAAATTTAAATATGTGTTGTTTTAATGGCATGCGTGTAAACAGGGCGGACAGTCTAAGCAGATCAGTTTTACTCTTTTCAATTACAGGTCAAAGCCAAAATGGCTTGAGGGGGAGTAGTTTGTCCTCTCTGCCGATTATGTGCTTTCCTCTACAAAGCAATGCAAATGAGAAGCGGATTATGTTACCCTTGATTAAACCCTGGGGCTCCATCAAATGGAAATACGACACTATTTGTCTTTGGATTCAGGCGAAGAGACACGATAAATTATGTTGAGTGAGTGACTCAGGTGTGTGTAGTCTAAACAGTGCCGTGCCCTGGCACTGTTTAAGAGACAGCAACCACGTCTGGCTGCTGCAGCCAACAGGCTTAGAGCAATTATTAGTGAGTTTCCAGACTTTCAGACTGAGGCGTTATTTGAGCCCACTAGTGAAAATGAAGGTTTTTGCCCAGGGCCTGTTAGTTTCTTGGACAATAATTAACATTAAATCACAGGCCAAGTGCTGACTATGAATAATTCCATTTAAAAGGCAACACTTTAATTAACAGCAGCTTGTTTATCTGGAATCAAAACTTAGAAAAATAAGGCTTGTAGTTATGTGTGTATTCCCACACATCATATCTTTGTTTTGTGACGCTTGTGAACATAAACTGTCCATCATTTAACAGTCAGCTACAAGTAAACCTGCCTGCTAGAGGAGTGGATGAGACTGGGGAGGAAGCTCATGACTTATGTAGAACGCCACTGTGGCCCACAGATACTTAATGCACCCACTGTGGTTAACACCAGCCATACATGGTTCCGCCAGATAAGCAAAATACACATCAGCATTCATCAGCTATTACCCAGAGGCTCTGTCATGTTTAAATTTTTAAAACTAGAACTGCTTTCACTAACTAATGCATAAATTACTGAAAAGAAAAGAAAAGAAAAGAAAAGAAAAGAAAAGAAAAAAAGAAAAGAAAAGAAATCAGAATTTGCATCAGAAACTGGATCTATTTTGGAGCAAAGGAACATAAACTGATCACATTAATTTGGTCATTTATACAATATTTTGAGGTTTTCTCAAGTTCCAGAATGAATGAATGAAAAACAAGTATTTGAGCTTACTATTATATTTTGAAGTTTGTAGCAAATCAAATGTTGTATGAGTGATAAAGTAACTTTTCAGAAAAAAAAGCTACTCAGAACAAGCAAACATCTTTATAAATGTTTTGTTATGACGGACCAGAACATTGGAAAGTTCCTACTGTCTTAAATATTAATTTTTTTGCACCACCTTCTGTGCCAGCACGTGCAGTCATCAAATATATTCATACTCTCCCATTAAAGAAAAAGCTAAAGTCACTGTGTCTGTGTTTGTGTGTTCCTGTACTTGCTACATTGTGAGAACCATTTTGCGCTTTTAACCAACAAAGTGAGGATATTTTTTGGAAAGTGAGGACATTTTGGGCGGTCGTCACTAAGAAAGCCTCAGAAAAACCCATTTTTGAGGTTCAAGATTTGGTTTTTCTTCGTTGGTTTTTTGTCTCCCCGTATTCCCTCCCTCTCCCCTTCCCCGGGCGGGTTCGGGGGCGGGGTCCGGGGGCGGGGGGGGCCGGCGTCCCGGGGGTAGAGTTTGGGTTACAATTAGGTTTTGGTTAGGTTAGGTAGGTTTACGCAATCAGTTGTGAGTGGTTAGGATTATTAGGGTAAGGGGCTAGGGGAATGCATTAGGTCAATAAATGTCTTGACTAAGATAGAAGTACAAGGATGTGTGTGTGTGTGTGTGTGTGTGTTTATATTAGTTTCCAATATTTCTGTTAAGCCTCAGTTCAAAAAGGATGTGATTTTCATGAAGTTTTTATTCTTTATTACTTTTGTTGATTTCACCATATTTCACTGACAGCTGATTTTTTTTTCCCCTTCTTTGATAGAAGGGCATTAAAAATTTTGAGAACAACTGTATATTCCTCTGAATACAACAAAAAGCATTTGCCATGCCACATTAAAGTGTGGGAACATTATGTTGGTCACACAGAATAATACTTACGAGTCCTATAAAGCGAATCTAACCTTGCAGCATAATGAAAAACGGTTTGTAAAAGGAAAAGAGAAATGTAATCTATTTTTTCCCCACAATCCCTGATTATCTCTGTTTTGTCATGCTGCCAGACCCATACACTACAGTTTCAATTTTCATTAGTGCAAATACAAGGTACAATGCAAAATTCCCAAACTGTTTATTACATTTATCAATGTGTAAGTAAGTGGGTTTTCCAGACAAGCACCATATCAGGTTATTATCTCACACCAGAGTCTGTTATTGTGTTGTATTCTAAAAGCTGCCATTTTAATGTATGGATTAGTACAGTTCAGGGTTTTATAATATTCACGATCATAATGGGATTTATTCGCCTCCACAGGCGGGCGATACCTCACAATTCCCGAAACAGGAAACAAGAGGACTGGACGAGGGGCACGGCTGGTACTCCCACTCACCCCACCCTGGAATGATGGCAATCTGTGCCTGTCTTTTCGGCACAAGTTGGCAGGTCACCATGTGGGAATGCTTCAAGTGTTTGTAAAGAAGGGAAAGCAGTACAGTCCAGCAGTGTGGGGGCGGACAGGTGGTAACGGCTGGAGGCACACCCAAATCACATTATGGGGTACAGGGCTGGAAAGTGTAAGTATAACATTAATGATGTGAAAAGAAAAGAAAACTAACTTTCTTCAAAGATTGACAATTGAATTTTAGTTTATTATTTCTTCAGCTTTTCTGACAATAGTGAGCAGAAATGTCTGTACTCTTGTTTTAAGAATGGGATCAAAGATACAGTCTGTATTATGTGAGTGAAGCTGTGAAATTCTCTGAGAGTTTCACTTTGAAAAAGCCCTCTTTCATCATGAAGCAGCATGTGATGCCTGTCTTTTGTGGCGTTGGCTCAGTGTGCAATGTTCTGCTATCCACCAGGTGATCCTGAAGGGGGAGCGTGGGCGAGGCAGGAGTGGGGAGATGGCTGTGGACGACGTCACCTTGAGGAAAGGCTCCTGCACAGAGGAGCACAATCTGAGGAGACTCTGACTGAAAGTACAGAGGGGGACAGAAAAAGATGAAAAATGAAAATAAAAAATAAAAATAGAAAATAAAAAAAACAAGAGGGAAAATCATCTCCAAGAGAACTGACTCTGTTGTGACTCCCCCTCTCTTTGCCTGGGCTTTCTCTTGTCCCTCCCTCATCTCTCCAGTTCTGCTGTGAACATTATCTGAAGAATTGTGAATCTGCAGAACAGGGGGGTTTCTTTTTCAACTGTTCATGAATACGGAGGACTGAATCTAATCTCATGAGCAGATAACACATCCAAGCCCTCTCACCCCGTGACCTTGATACTCTGAAACCTGCATGTACCCAGTTATCATGGAAATATCCTCCACCACACAGCCCTGGCAGCCCTCCAACCACACCATTTATTTCTTTCTAGAGGGAGGACCGTTCCTTCACTTTGGAGTCTGCCTTTGCTTTACCCTGATCTTTTAACGACAAGCCATTATTTCTTTTTGCTAGATTTTTTTTTCTTTTTTTATGTTTTTTAGATTTTTGTTTCCTTTTTTTATTTGCTTAATGTACCACAAGTGGCAAAACTTGTATTTGAAGGTTAGAGATAAAACTGTTTGTAAAGAGACTTTTTTTGTCAGAATCAAATCAAATCAAATCAAAGATACTTTATTGATCCCTGAGGGGAAATTCATGTTTCAGTACAACCCGTCCAAGACACACAAACAAAAAAACTAAGGAATTTGGCTAAATAATGATTGTTTCAAAGCTGGTGTTGGCTCAGTATAAAAGGAAGGAACAAGGCCATCTAGAACGTTTTTGTTGATCTGATCTGGAATGTACCTTCCATGTACAAGTTTTTCCTCCTCCTTTTTTCTTTTTAAACTTGTTTTGACCAGCATCATAGCAAAGCAGAATGATAGTCTGGCTGCTTTGTCGTGTTGAACAGAGCTGAACAGAGGAACAAGTTTTTCCTTTTTGTGTTTTGTTTGTTTTTTAAAAGTCCCATTCACACAGCACAGTTTTTTTTTAAATACCCATTAAATTAAACTGAACTGATAATTGAACCTTTTTGTTTGACATCATATTGCAAGTTTATTTAAAGTGCATACTGCCACCCACTGTATCTGAGAAATTCCCTCTTAAAAACAATGAAGTTATTTGCATGCACTTAGAAATCACAGGGCAAACATCTTTATCTTTCATCATCCATAGCAAGGAGAGACTCAGACATCTTTACCCTGGAAGAAGTTTTGCTAAAGTTCCTTTAAGTGACTTGCACTGAGTCCATAGAAAAAAAAAATCAGTTTTTACAAACCACTTGTGAAAAAAAGCCTTACAGTACTCCCACTGTTAAATCCCAGAGTAATGTCTGGAACATCCAACTTTTCTCTTGTTTCCGCTGTTTTCTGCTGTTTTGCACCTTCTCTATCTTGACCTTTAACTTCAGCATCCAAATGTCCAACTTTCAGACTCTTGAATTGTCTAAAACAGGATCAATTGATGATTTTTGAGACTTGCAAATCAACCATTTCTTTCTATTGTGCTTTGTTATATTAAGTGCATTTGTTATACAGAAAATACAATCAGTTTTTTAAGCTGTCAAGAATGGTATTATTGTAAATGTAGTTGTGTGTACATACTCTCTATACAATCCCATATGTTGTGTGGTTTATATGTTATGTAAAGTCATTCATGGATATTAATTGGATTTCAAGTGATTGGTATTTCAACTTTTAATTAAAGAACAGATGGAAACCTTGCACAGTTAAAGGCTGTGTTTAAAAGTGTGCAAAGTCTGAGTGCTCATGAGGAATAATGTTCAGCCAGTGACCTGTGAACCATTGACTCTAATGTATGAGATATTGGAATGTATTGCTCCAATTAAAAAGTTTTCAATTTGTGTAGCTGTATTCACAAAATTTACAATTATCCAAAACAATTTGTAAATAAAGTACCCCTTGACAGATATTGAACAAATCATGATTTTTATCATATTAAGTTTTGGCAAATAATGCTTAAATATTTGCAGGTGTAATCTATAATGCTTCATTTTGTTCCAAACAAATGGTACAAAACTCTGATTCAACTTGGTGTCTTTTACCAGCAGGGAAGGCTTTTTATTGCAGGAAAGTAAGACCAAAGATGGCGCTGGCTGCGTTCGTCTCTCAAAGCCAGAACACACCATCACTAGTGGAAGTGCATCAAAACAAACACTCCTATTATTTTCTGTTATACACCAGAAACAGCAGGCCATGTGCTCCATAATTTCTTGGTACCATCTTATTTTCAGTGTTGCCACTGCAAAAAGAAAGAAAAATAAATTACACACACACATAGTCTCCATGCAAAAACATCCTGACTCCTGTCTGTTCATCATCTCTGCTGTTTTCATAGAGATGATGGCTTTTATAGCACAGTGGGACCTATCAAATATATCTGTGAAATAGATACAGAGAGATTAATTACCGATGTTAGGAAATAATCAAAATTATACAACCCATGATCCTGTCAGAAATGCTGCTGATCAGGTAAGTCATTAAGTTTAAGTAGTGTTTAACCACCAAGAAGTTTAAACTGATGTCCCAGTGAGGCAGATTTTATTTATTTATCAATTTATTTTGCATAAACATTGTGTTGTATACATACAGATACAGATCATTTTTGCTTATACAAAAGTTAATAGGTTTTACAGTCAAAGTTAATATAAAATTCTGTTAAACTGTCCAGCTGTGCCACCTGCAACACTGGTGATGGCACCACTCGACATGAGTTATACGATGTACCACAGCAGGCTGTTCTGTTCTGACCTTTGGAGTGAGGCACTTTTAGCCAGTCTGCAGTTTAAGTGATGAAAAGATGTGGAAAGTCACCTCCTTTGACCGCTTAGATTTGGAGGGAAGCTGCACACTAACACAGCAGAAAAACAGAAAAGTTTAGAGTGTCACTAATCAAGCCTTAAAGGAATCACTATTAATGTTTTGATGACTATTTATACTACAGATATGAATAACACCTACAGTATAAGTCCAAAAATATCACAAATGTTATCGAAGAAGCAGCCAGTTATAAGTCCGTTTGTTGAAGGCATCTTGAAGTCAGGTCCTTGCTTTCAGCTCCAAGATGTATCCATCGAGCCATCCCAAAGATTGCCATTATCATTGGGTCAAAGGTGTTGAGAGGTGTTTAATAATGTAGGTGGGCGCCACATGTCAAAGTAACATTGAAGGTCCGCACTCACGATCCAAGGTTTTGAAGCAGAATAATTTATTTAAACTTATTTAGAGGTGCCATGACATCAAATTTCACTTTTCCGGGTTTTGGGGATATAATATGATCTGTTGTTCATTGATGGCAGTGTGAATGTCCAGAGTGAGAATCAAAGTTCCTGTTTTTGGTCTGTCAGCTTTGTTTTTTTGTTCAAAAACGGTTGAATCAGACAGCAGCTTATTGTAACCTTCGGACAGCACACAGGGGCTTCAATGAAGAGGCCACAACAGTCAGTGTGGGTCATGCACATACCATTTATTTTATAGTAGCTACACTCCTAAAACTCAAGACCAGAAAGACAAGATGACAGATAAGTCGTCCTATGGCTGGGAGACCAACCATTCACCATGAAGGCACTGGGGGTATCCTACCAACCAAAAAGAAGAAATAAATAACCCAACTCCTCAAATTAAAAACATACTAAAACATGCAACAAAATATCACCACTTAAAGTGAACTCCCCGTATACCGACTGTACTGGTGAATGGAAGACCCGACCAGCCACAACACTAGAAAAGAAGAAACAGAATGTTAAAACTCTAACAAGGTATCATGTAAACCCTGAACTAATGGTAAAATCAATACACATCTGAAACTACAATGAAATAAACGGTATGTGCATGACCCACACTGACTGTTGTGGCCTCTTCACTGAAGCCCTGTGTGCTGTCCTAAGGTTACACTTGGCGTTGTCGGCAGGATCCATGCGCAACGCTGGTAAACAGTAGGGATGCACCGATCCGATCTTCAGATCGGGATTGGCTCTGATATAGAAAAAAAAAATCCTAGATCGGTAAAAATTGGTATGGGTAAACATGAGCCAATCCACAGCCTGAACCGTAGGTGCAGATCTATTCAGTGTATTTCTATGCTGCCCATTTAAGTGACATCAGGTGTTGCCGGCACAGCACGTGGAGGCTGTTTGTTTACAAGGCCAGAGTCACAGCTGTTAGCTGCTACCTTCTAGCAGGCTGCCGTGTCTCCTTCTGTTGCTACTTCAACAGGAGTCATGCGGCGGTTTGGTCTCTGTGTTTCACAGGTAAAAATCCTGCGGGTGCCGACAGGTTGTGGAGAAAGTAGAAAGTAGAAAATACTTAAATTAAATTAAATCTTTTTGAACATGACAACTTATATAACTGAGGGTATCCCCCAGCATCCAGTGCAGTGTGGGACAGGCTTTTTTTTTTTTTAAATCCTATCCGCTGTTGGAAATGACCTCCATGTTAAAACTCTGATGAAACATTTGTTTATTCAGCTGCTTTTGTCGTGGATCTTTAATTTCTATTTTCATTATAGTACTAAACCATTTTAAAAGATGATTTGCAGTTTTGAATATATATCTATATATTTATCTCTTTAAAAAAAAAAAAAAAAGGTAAAAAATATTTTAAAACCTGATGTTGCCTTGCACAAGAGAAAGATCCCAGTCTGTTTTCACACAACAAGGTGCCGTCAAACAATACCATGCTGTTTTTTTCCCTCCTTTTTCTGTATTGGTATCAGATCGGTATCGGCAGATACCGAAACATCAAATATCGGATCGGATCAGTGCATCCCTAAACAGTCCATGGATCTGAAATTGGTGGCAGCCTGCGTGGAGCACGAGGAGATGCTTGTGGAAAGAGGGGGAGAGATGTGACAGTGTGGGGTCCTGTCACTATGCCTCTGAGTGATCATGCGCCCTGGCTACTTGGCCAGTGGTCAGTGTGCATGACTTTCACCCAGGAGTCTGGGGATCAAATCCCACCCGGGCCCTCTGTTGTGAACCTTGCCACATTATCATTCTACATAGTTCTATAATTCTACATAATTCAATTGCTCCAATGAGCATTATGAAATACAACCAAACCTTGGAGCACATTTGCTGTGACGCCATGTTGAAGACACATGTGACGTCATCGTGAAAATGCGTCCGATGTTTATGAAACCGATAAGAGGAATTGTTAGGCAGGCAGATGAACGATTCCATGGAATAAAACGACAGAGAACTGGTTCTTACAAGAATCGGTTCTCGATTCCCATCCCTAGCTGCAACAGTCATTAATGTCAAAGCATCTGAACACATAAGAGGCTAAAGCCTCAGCTAAAGCCTCTGCCCTATCTGACCACATACATACATACATGTATCAATATTTTCAAGGGCTCTCATCCACCACAGTTTCGTTTGATAGAAATGCCCCATGTGTGTTTGCTCAGGATGAATTCTTACGGAAAATGAACAGTTTTTGAATGGACTTAAAGGACTTCATTTCATTTAATTAATTTATATATTCCCGCCCGCCCCCCCCCGCGGGGGCCCCCGGCCGCCCCCCCCCGGGGCGCCGGCGCCCGCCGGGCGGCGGCGCCCGCCGCCGGCGCCGCGGCCCCCCCCCCCTCCCTCCCCCCCCCCCCCCCCCAAAAACCCCACCAAAACGAAAATGAACAGTTTTTGAATGGACTTAAAGGACTTCATTTCATTTAATTAATTTATATAGCAAAGATTTCTGCATCCAGCTGGATGCCCAAAGTGCTTTACATAGCAGGACATCAAAATAAGGCTAAAAACATATAAACACATAATACCTACTTAAAAAGAGAAGAATTAATAAAACAATGATAAGAGAAGAAAAAAAAAGATTAAGAAGGAAAAGCCTGCGCCAAAAGATGGGCTCTGAGCATGGTTTTAAAAGACCTTATAGATTGAGGTGTCCTGAGTTTGAGGGGGAGTGTATTCCAGAGGCGCGGGGCAGCAACAGAGAAAGCCCTAGCACCCCTGGAATTGCACTTGTGTCTTGGTACTTCCAGAGAGGTAACTGAGAGCAGAACCGTGCAACGCTTTAAAGGTCAGCAACAAGATCTTGAACTGAACCCTGTAGCAAACAGGGAGCCAGTGAAGCCGGCTAGGAGGAGGAGATTTGCTCATAGCGTCGACCTAGTGTTCGAACAACACTGATGGTGGAGACGGTGTCCTCTGTGGAAATGATTTGGACATGTGACTTGCACTTGACATGATTTTTTTTTTCAAGTGACTGATGTCGAGTGTATAGCTAAAGCCTAATATCTATACTACAATGATTCAGCAAACTTAGATATAAATAAAAAGGATATTTCTTGATCTTTGCATCAATGTTTGCTATTTTATGCAACCACTGCTCATTTATGGTTATATTATAGGTTATTGTGGATCAGCTGTTAGTAATAACTAGTCTACCAGAGTCCATGTACTGTCCAGTCCAATATGAAGGGTGAGAAACATTTACAGAAAAGTTACAAATCTGTGACCTGCCATTGCTTCAACAAATTGCTGAAGACAAACTTTGAGCAACAAAAGCACAAGGAGGGCTTTTTCAGTTCCACCCTTATATTGGACACACTATCACCCAACAGCAAACACCATCAGCTGACAGCAAAAAACTAATATTTGTTTGCTCTAATAAGGTCCGTTCTTTTCATCACTGAATAACAGACTGACCTGCAAAATACTACCTGTATCTCTGGACTGTGATGAACTACCTAAAAATCCTCCCTTTTACTTCAGGGCTGCTTATCTGCAACCAAAAGAACTAGCACTCAATGTTTTTATGAAGATAAAACCACCACCAAAAATGTGTGTACGTGTCTGGTTCTGTGTGAGTGAATTCCCCACTCATTTCTAAAACTGTGGAACAGCCTGGCATTTCATTTCTCTTTTAACACTCACATAGGAACTAATGTCACCCAAGAGAAAGAAACATTAAATGTTTTTTCAGCTGTTGAAAATAAAGCTATGTTTGCAGTAAAAAAAAAACAAACAAAAAAAAAACTTTGTTGACTGTCATGCTTGTTCTGTGGAAATCAGCAACATGTCAACAAACATGGTCACAGTCTTTTCCTCTCAATTTTTAATGCTTACCACTTTACTATCACTGACGCATAGATATGAAAACAAAAGTCGTGTGAACTTAAAAGAGATCCAGCTGCAAAGCTTTCTGTGTGAACTACAAGGTTCTGGTGTTGTGTAAACCTTAGGTTGTGTCTCAATCAGTGCACGTACACTATGTACTGCTCTGAAAAATTTGAAGCAACTCATGTTTACAAGTTGCCTCAACTTGATTGCATGAATAAATCTGAATGATGGACCGTCAAGGCCGACAAAGCCTCTGCAGCATTAACCTATATTTACAACCAAAATCTTCATTTTATTTTCAGCAACTTTATTACTTTATTCTCAGCAATCCATTCTCTTGTGGTGTTTTCATTTATTTATTTTCCTCTGTAAAGCGACCTTGGGTTCCTTGAAAGGCGGTATATAAGTTCAAGCTATTATTATTATTATTATTATTAATTTCTTAGTGTTTCTCTTGACTAAGCTGCTTCCATCTGGACATCTTCTGGCTTCCCTCAGTCCAATCTGCAAAATAGATTGCAGCAAATTGCAGGTATTCTCAACACCATTCACCACAGTTGTACTGCATGCTCCTTTATGGAATCAGATAAAACCTGGAGAAAAAGACGGTGCTTAATGTTATGAAATTTAAAGTCAATTCTGAAACATCAAACAAGCATGAGTCAGTATTCTGATTGTGAGCATCTCCAGTTTCAAACGTTCCACAGCTATTAAGAAAATTGCATCTGCATAATTTGCACATGCTGCGCAAAAATTTAATTGGCACATTCGACCCCCAAACAACTCAAATGCATTCTTCATCATCACTGAACATTTTTCTTTTGCTTGTATGCTTGTGTATCATGTGCCAAGTTAGTGTAGTAGCAGTGTCAGTGAACTCTAGTGTAGAAGATCCTGGCTTCAACTCCACTAACATCCACACATACATGAAATCTACCCTAACAACAGTCAAAAATCAGTGCAGAACGAAGCACAATACTCACACTAAAGTAAACTACTCGCAAAAGTGCCAGTCGTTACATCTGGTAAGTTCAGCGCTCCATTTGGGTCAGCACTTTTCCCATAGTAGAGTGCACAACGGACGAAGTGCACAGTGCGCACTAATCACTGAGTTCCAGTGCACTCACACAAGTACACTGACTGAGACACACCTCATAATCTCAAGTTTGTCCAAAATAATATTTTGATTTACACTTAATGTGGGATTTGACACACAATTGTTTTCTCCTAATCAATAGCAGGACCAATAAAAACAAACAATTAATGTTTGCACATGCAACATGAAAACCTCACAGAAGGTTTCAGCCTTTCTCTGTGGCTGAGGCTTCTTGCTGTGTGAGGCAGTGGTGCTAACCACCCCACCACCATGCAGCTCAGAAAGTCTGCATTAAAATTCAAATACCCCTTAAAATCATGTTTCCTGTTAAGAACGATTAAACGTTTCCATTGCAACATTATCACAAGCAATTTTTAAGCTACCACAGTCAATTATGTCAACTAATAAACTGTTCTTTAGGCCTGGCTGAGCAATGGCTTCACATGAAATGCCAATCAGTAAAGAGGAAGTGCCAGCTGTTTCTAAGTTGTGTCTGATAAAATAGAATTGAAATAGACCCAAGGAAAATGTGTTATTATTAATGGACAAATTAAACCATGACCATCTGTCTCCTTTGGCAGATATTCTGATGATTACACATTTTATTTGACTCCAACTTTGAGAGGTAAAACATCTCATGCGAAAACTTAACCTGGTGAATTTGGGGCGGCTTGGTTGCTCCACTCTGCAAGGTGCAGAAATACAGTACGTCTCTTGCAACCTTCATGTCCTACTGGACATATGGCAATTTTAAAAATCTTTTATTTGTTTTAATGGCCCTAAATGGCCCTAACCTCACTGAGCTGCTTCAGACTAGTGATGTACAATACCACTGAATTGCTTTCTGGTATGATACTAAGTAAAATTGAAGCCAGTATTCGTGATACCAATCCAATTACCGATACTCAGGCCCAGCCCTAACCAGTTTGGTGCCCTAGGCAAGACTTTAGGTGCATCCCCCCTTGCATCACAGAACAGTATTTGTACTGCTAGAGTACATATACTCAGCAAGAAACTTAACAGCTTTGTCTTGGACATTCTTTTATTCAAATAAGACAATTCGCACATTCAAAATACTTAGAAAAATTCAAAGAAACAAATACTGCTGGGTTGTGCTGCTGAGGTGGAGGTGACAGGATGATTTGCAAGGATGGGACTGAGAAACCTTCCCAGCTGGCATTTTCAAGTTGTGTCAATGCTGAATCAACGTTGGGTCCCACATTGAATAACCATTGGCTTTTGTTTCAATTTTGCAAGTCTAATCAATATTTTAATAGCGACGTAATTTCATTTTCCTTGTTCCTCAACAGGTGAAATATAGGTAAATTGCCAACATTGAATCAACATCGATTTTAGTTTCAATTTTGCAAATCAATGTTGTTTGGATGTTGGAATGACATATTTTTTCAACTGTTGTAATTTAGATATTTTTTTGAGATATGGTTGTAAAAATTATTTTGATAAGACATACAACTAAAAATCTGTTGATAGTTCAAAGCTGAATCTATGGTGAGTTAACAACACCATTTCAACCATTGGGTGTTCAACGTTGTTTTGACATTGAATTAACTTTCATTCATCTACTGACATTATTTCAACCACATTTAAACGTTTAAAGCCGGTTCAGTGCCAGCTGGGTTAGCAGCGCATCTGCAAACAGAGGAGGAATATACAGTATGACACCAGTCTAATACTAAAGACATGATTTCAAGCCAAAAAATAAAATAAATGAAAAAGGAGATACATGCATGATGTAGAATATTCTGTATAATATATAGTTTAATTTATCAGATATACAAATTACATTTGCAACTCATATATTAGTAATAATTTCATTTTTATAGTCATTACAGTGAAATGCTAATTAGCAAAATGCAAAGGATCAGTAAACTGCTATATAATATACTAAAGCATGTGGGAATGCTAAGTTATGTTGTGAAATTAATGATGTGCACTTTAACACTGATGAGCACACTTTTTAGACAATATGAACTGTAACACGGTTAATGAATGAATGAAAATGAAAATTACTTTATTTATCCCAGGAGGGAAATTCAATTTAGTTCAGGAAGTTCAGATTAACAGCTAGACTTATAACTATGGAAATTGAAAAGTATTTTGCTTGACTATTACAAGCTGGGAAAACGTGAGATAACCATGTCAATACAATTAACATTATAGCACCTGCTACATATTACATATTTACACATTTGCCCAGGAAAGGTAAAAGGGGGGTACTTAAATGACTATTTTCCATAACAACTAGGTCCTTCTGTAACATTAAAGGTAGAGACTTGTGCAAGTAAAATCCATCTCAAACGGCGCCAATGGGCCTCTATTCTAGTGCAGTTGCAAGTTTGAGTGCAACTTCTTTCCCCCCTGTCTGTAATTCGCTTTTTAGCTTTGTTTTTTTGTGGTCAGGACGTTTCTGGGTGAAGAGTTCTGTTTATATTGCCAGCCAATGACAGAGCTAAGGGCATGACGCTGTGTGGGGATAAGCTCATAATAGGGAATTATCACGCTTCCATGTTCCTGTTTCCGGAACTTGTCGAATTTAAGCATTTCCTCTTCCGTGCCAGTTCAACAATAGCTGAATCCAATGTTACTGCTCCGTTTCACTTTGTAAAATCGAATAAACAACGGCAACCCTGCTTTAGTTTTCATGGATTCCCGACTGAAGCAATGCTAAGGAATTAGTAGATCACAGCGATTCGCCAGGATGAGGGGCCAAACTTTATAATAAAACAAGGTAGCACGTTTGTTTTATAGCTGTCACAGGACCCATTTAGGTTGACCAAACTGGGTTTTGGTACCGAACATGGCGCGACTGGGTCTGTGTGAACACACCACTCACGCTCGTAGTCGACCTAACGAGGCCTACTCTCGGAGCGGCTGTACAGGGTGGTTTCGGAGCGGCTTGCGTCGACCTGAAATGCAACGCGAGTGATGTGTGAATGTGTAGCAATTTAAGCTCGACCTAAATCCCAGATACTCTGCATTTTCTTTTCTTTTTTTACTTATTCTTTATTAAACATAAACATACAGACACAAACTCAACAAACACAGAGGAGATGTATATTATAGTCACTACTACAGTAATAAAAGATCATTTGGGAAAAAAAAAAAAGTAGCAGGCATGTACTTTATGGAAAGTACATGTCTTTCAAAAGAGAATTTTGCACACACTATAATACTAATTAATATTAAAAATAGTGGCACTTTGTTTTCTTCCGCGACTTCTGGCGTCCCCTGGTAAAAAGGTGGCCTTGATTTCCAATACTTTGAACAACAACTTAAAGGGGAAACTCAGTAACTTTTTTACCTCAATAAATGCTTTTTGGAATCCCTGTGGGGCTAAACAAAGTGTTTACGGAGCGATTCAATGTTTCCCCCCCTCCCGCCGGTGCCTCTGGCCTGCGAGCAGCTCTATGCAACTTTGCCTGCGCCGACCCGAGCAGAACTTGCGACAACAGAAACCGCTGTACGGTACTCAGGTCCCCTATCTACCGAGCTGCTTCCAGCTCTGATTTTAACCAGATTACCAGCGCTAAGTCGAAGAAAACATTTCTTTAGCTTCACACCACCTAAACACGGCTCCTGGCTCTCATAACCAACTCTTTGCTGGACCAGAGTGATTCACGTAGCTTTTGCTGCCTGGGCGCCGGGTGAAGCATCACTGCTTCAGGCTCAATAATCACTTGTCACGTCCGCAAAAAGTAAATAAAAGTTTGTATTCTTACCTGCTACTCGCCAACACCAGTGAAAAATATAATCCACGGCATATTTACCCGAAAATCGCGGGTAAAACATCCCGTTTCGGAAGAGACAGGCGAGCTGAAGTTACTGAGTTCTGCTTTGATCTGTTTAGAAAATCGCTTTGAAAACAGACTTCACTAAGGGAAAGGAATTAGAAAAACAATCGAGCTTCAGACCCTCGTTGTCCTCTCTCAGTTTAAAACTCTTGTTACAGACTTGTTGATTGAAATGTGGGATTGTGCAGGTGCTTTGCTGTGTGATGCTTTGACCTGGTAATGTTATTGTTTATTGTTTGAAAGTGATCTGATTGGTTGTATTCACTTGATGGACAGATGTGTTTGTGATGCTTTTGCCATGTGCAATAGCTCTTCGTTCGTAGGAAGATGGGCTTTCTTTCTGTTTTTATTTATAATCTTTTGACCATCGAAACGCTCAATAATCATTAACTGTTTCATAGGGATTAAAAAATACAGCCATATAACGGGTCTGTGCTGACCCCGTGGCTAAAATGCATGATTATGAATAGATCTGCTATGGATCCGGGCCAAAGGTGCAGCTAGAGCTTCACGTCCGCGCTCCGCCTAACATCAGAATTTCCAGTCAACTCAGAACTCTGATAAGCGGCAGATCCATTCCACTGTGCAAGTGGACTTATATTTGACTCCGCAAGGTGGATCCGCGGCACCGTCCATTTACTATCTGTGTGCCCAGCTTCCGGGTCGCAGTATTGCTCTTGCCAATCAATCACTTTTATCGATTAGTCTTGCCTATTAGCCGTCAAAATGACTGTTAATCACTCTTACTACGGTAGTGACAGTGATTGACAAGCCAGAGGACAAATAAAAAATGTAAGGAATGCAGAGATGATTGGCGGATGTTTTTTCAGCCCCATTACTTTCACAGCTAATGTACAGTATAATTAATCATAGTGTAGCCTATGGGGTAGTAAACAAAATTTTACCAAATATTGCAAAAATTGTTAAAAGAAACATTGTCTATAACACCTTGAAACCTATTTTCTGACTGATGAAACTGATATTGAGTAAAGTTTAAAAAGAAAAAAAAAAAGATGTCTCACTTACAGTAATGGCAAGATGTGACATTATTGAAAACGAAAAGAATAAGTCTTCATTCTATTTTGACTTTGATATGCTTTAAATATAATCAAGTACATGATTCAAAAACTCCTTTAAAAATAAGTCCCGTATATTGTTTTTTAATTATATAGAGTGTTTATCAATCAAAATCCTTTGTTTTATTAAAAGACCAAACAACTTTTAGAACAACTGCTACTGTATGTCATTAAGTGGCTATTGGCTAACATAAATAAAAGTAACTGCTGTTGGCCAATGTGTTAAACAAACAACACAAGGATTTGTGTTTGTGGATATTTTCTAATTACTGTACAACTCACTCTAGTCTTATTTATCTGAAGATAAAAGTGATGTGTGAAGGGAGAAAAATTGTCCAAACAGCCAGTGGCTTATAGCATCAATTATCAGTTTCATGCACTGGCACTGGCATTCATCCATTACTGACATTTCCATTAGCACATAAGCCATGCAACATGAATGGAGGTTGCTTTTTCAGGAGCAGTACTTGCTCATGCATGATAAAGATCAGTTGCGTAATGGTACCTTAAGCACACTCCCACAAAACTGTGTATTTAAACAAAAATCTGAGGTGTTTCAACAGATCTTCTTCAGAACTTCTCAGGCTCATTAACTGAGGTAAGAAAGGTGTTTTATGCTGGGATCAGGCTTAAAAAATTATCTTAGTATCTTTTGTTAACGCATGTTTCATTATAATACAAGCAGTTTAGTGGTTTTAAACACTCAGATTCATCTACAGGTTCATCAGCGCAGATAATGGTCATTTCTCCCTCTCACCACCAGAATGGATTTTGTGAGAAAGCCCTACAGGTCAGAGCCCAAGAGCGCCCTCTGTTGGTGCAAGGGTAATGCTGCCTCAAACTAGTCCGGACATGCCCAGCCACACAGGCAAGCAGCAGACTGGAGGTAGCAGGCAGACCAGGCGCAGCTGTATGGACTTTCGTGTGTTTCCAAGATAATATACCACAAACATAAATAAACACACCTCTAAGCTGTACTGTGTGATGAAGCCCTTTTATTAAAGGAAGCGCCAAAGGAAGAAACAGTCTCTCTTTCCAAGCACCCTTTGACTCTCTAACCGGAATCATCGTCCATAATCAGCCGCCCTCAACCAGCTAACCTGTTTATTGAGGCTTGCCCTCGAACATTGGTCCTTCGAGCCGGGATTGAGTGCAACTCTAGAAAGGAGATCATGGACAATGCAGCATCAGACCCCACAGAGGACCGGAACCATCCACAGAGAGAACGCCGCCTGCCTACTTATTTGGAGGACTACCAAGTTGGATTCCAGCCACCCGTGCGCTCAGCTCCTCCTGCCACCGTGCCCCGCTCTAGCAGCCACCACAGTGGAAACCCGAGTGAGTTATCTAACAGGAGTTCATACATTCATAGTAGATCCAGTAGGCGTACATGTTACTCTGTCGGTACGTATCCCACATGGGATCTCTCAACTGCACAAGCTGCAATTTTGGAAGAGAGAATAAAGCATATGGAGCTCGAAGATATGCGTCGTATGATCGAGCATGAGACTCAAGCTGACCTAGAGTGTAAAGTGCTGGATGAACAAGCCAAGGAAGCACAGCGACTCCAAGATGAGGCACTCAAAGCCAGAGAAGCACTCACTAGGCGGCTAGAAAGACAGCAGCGCCTAAGAAGAGCAGAACAGGACCTTGAGATAGCTAAGCTTCGGTCCTTCATGCTATCAGACGGGGGAACACGCCCACCTTCACCTGCTCATTCCTACAAGTCTGACCCTTTTCTGGGCCTACCAATGCCAGTGCAGTCAGGACAGGCTAACATGCTTCTATCCACTTCCCAGCCCTCTCCATCAACTCAAGTACCACCAGTTCCTGCTCCTGCAGTGCATCCACCTATTACTTCCCCACAGGTGACGCAGCAAGTTATTACAGTCTCTACAGTGCCTCCTACTGGACCACAACCACCCCTGCCACCTGTACTCATCCCAGCAACACCTGCACTCCCAGTACATCCAACAACACAGCCCCTGGGTCCAGTACCCATGGCATCCAGGTCTGTGAGGCTACAACCTAATCCAGCACCAGCACCCCCTCCTGCAATACAACCTGTGTCACATTCTGCAGTGCATGTCACCACCTTGGTGCCTACTAGCCCAGCGCCGGTGATAGGTTCATGTGTGACAAATCCTCCTCCGAGTCTAGGAGGGTCTTCACTAATATATCAACCCACTGATGGCTACAGCCAGCCAGCCATGGGGCCACTCAACACTGCTCAGCATGCCAGCCAAAGAGCTCCATCACTCGTCCCAGCTTACCATGGGCAACAGATTGCTCCAGTTCTCTCCGCTCCCCATCCTGGTTATACACCACAACCCGGAGCCGAGTTACTCCTAGCAACAGCACTTGGGATCCCTCGACCTTCCCTGCCCGTGTTTGAGAGTGGTCGGGAGAGTGACTTTGCTCTGCTCAAGCTTGCACTCGACAACATACTGGGGAGTAACCCTCACCTCAGTGAGCAATATAAATACCAAGTGTTGATTGGCCACATCAAGCTTCCAAGTGCCCTGCAGCTTGCCAAGGCGTACATGCACAACCCAGCACCATACACGAGTGCACTGCAGGCCCTACAAGATAAGTATGGACAACCACGACAACTGGTCCAGAGTGAGTTGGGTTCCATACTCAATGCACCTGCTTTCAAGATGGGTGATGCCAATGCCTTTGACTCTTTTGCCTTATCTGTCCAGTCCTTGGTAGGCATGTTAACGACCTCTGAAGGACAGAATGGATATGAGCTTCACTGTGGCTCCCATGTTGATCGCTTACTCAGCAAGATGCCTCCCACTTACCGTGATGGCTTTGTTGAGTATTGTCTGCAACGTGGTATCCTCCAGACTGGCACCGATAGAACATACACCCTCCAGGACTTGGCTATCTGGCTCCAAACAAAGTCTCAAGCGAAGCGCATCTCCAGTCGAGCAGCAGCGCTGTATCAGACTGATACCTCCCGACCTGCTAGGAAGGATCAGCGAACCGTACAGCCAAAGGAGAAGCTCACAACTGCATGCTTCAATGTAGCTGAAA
Organism: Atherinomorus stipes; assembly: GCA_023101725.1. Lineage (NCBI taxonomy): Eukaryota > Metazoa > Chordata > Actinopteri > Atheriniformes > Atherinidae > Atherinomorus > Atherinomorus stipes. Next base: position 44,718 of record JALJCO010013546.1, on the reverse strand, counting down.
GGGTAACCAGAGAAGAGACAACAAGGGCAGAGCCTACACGGGCAAAGACCAAACTTAAGCCCAAACCTTTCTGCCCATATTGTGACAGTAACGACCACTACCTTAATTCCTGTGAGGGATTCAAGGAGCTGAACACAGACCAGGTCCTCAGGTGGCTCAAGGATGGTAAACGGTGTAGGAAATGTGGACGCAATCACATAGAGGACCAGTGCACTCTTAAGCGACCTTGTAAAACATGTAAGGAAACTCACCTCACCATCTTGCATGAGTCACTCCAGGAAAACAAACGGAAGGTATACACAGTCAGCCTACCTTCCACAAAGGTGTATCTGGACCGGCCCAACCGATCTCAAAGAGTGATGTTGAAGGTGGTCAAGGTTCTCCTTCATAACGGCAACCAGAGGATGGAAACCTATGCAGTGCTTGATGACGGGTCCGAAAGAAGCATAGTCCTTCCTCAAGCGGTGCAGCAGCTCAACCTTGTTTGCCAGCCAGAGACTTTACCCCTTCAGACTGTGCACCAAAGTGTTGACCAACTCCATGGCGCATCAGTCTCCCTGGAGGTATCATCACCATTACAGCCATCTGAGAAGCACCTGATACCCCATGCCTTCACTGCAGAAGGATTGGCTCTTGCTGAACACACCTATCCAGTCGCTGCTCTGCAGCAAAAATACAAACACCTAAGAGGGCTGCCTTTACCTCCAGTTAATCGGGCCCAACCTCTGCTCCTAATCGGGTCTGACATGCCTCACCTGATTACTCCAGTTCAACCAGTGCATGCAGGACCATCAGGTGGACCTGTTGCTATTTGCACTCAACTGGGCTGGTCACTTCAGGGGCCAGTTGATACTGTCCATCTCTCACACGATGTGCAACAGTGCCTGCACATTGCTACGGCCTCAGATTCCAGCGAGCTTCTCAAGAACGTGGAACGCCTCTGGCAGATGGATGCCATTCCCTACAATGAGAAGGCCGCCACTCGCTCAAAGGAAGACCAACAAGCCCCTCGCTCTGCTCCAGACAGCTACCACTAGAGTAACAGTCGATGGAATTCTGCGCTATGCCACGCCCCTGCTTCGCCGTACGACTGACACTGCTCTCCATGCTCCTGCAGAAGCAGTTCTTCCCCGGCTTCGCAGCACTGAACGGAAGCTTGCTAAGAACCCTACACAGGCTAAGTCCTACTGTGCTGAGATCCAGAAGCTGGAAGAAGCAGGCTATGTATCAAAGATCTCGCCACTGGAAGATGGCAAGTTGTCGGAGTCATGGTTCATACCACACCACATGGTCCACCATAACGGAAAGGACCGGGTTGTATTTGACTGCTCTTTTCAATTCCAAGGGCGGTCGCTAAATGAGCTCCTACTACCTGGACCACCTTTAGGGCCTTCCCTACTTGGTGTTTTGCTGAGGTTCCGTCAACACTCGGTTGCTGTAAGCGGGGACATAAAGGCAATGTTCCATCAGATCCGCCTGCAGCCCGCTGACACACCGGTGCTGAGGTTCATCTGGAGAGATATGCAGAGGCAGATGGAGCCAACCATCTATGAATGGCAGGTACTGCCATTCGGCACTACATGCAGCCCCTGTTGTGCTGTATATGCTCTTCAGCGCCACGTTCGTGACAACTGTGGTGACAGGCCCCACTTAGTCAAGGTTGTGGAGCACTCCTTTTACGTGGACAACTGTCTACACAGCACCCGTACAACCACTGAAGCCAAAACACTCGTTGATGACCTACGCCAGCTACTCCTGGAAGGGGGATTTGATATCAGACAGTGGGCGAGTAATGTGCCAGCAGCGATCAAACATCTCCCCCCAGAAGCCAAGTCTGAGTGCTGTGAGCTGTGGCTGTCTAAGGGCAGCAATAACCCACAAGAGTCAACCTTGGGCCTCAAGTGGAACTGTCTCACTGACACTCTTGGCTTTAAGCTCCGTCCAGCAGGCCACCTTGAACCAACCCTGAGGAATATTTATAAAGCCTTAGCGAGCCAGTATGACCCACTGGGCTTTATCATTCCCTTCACCACCAGGGCTAAGGTCCTTATCCAGGATATCTGGAAGCATGACATCGGATGGGACGATCTGCTTGAGCCCCAGTCTCTGAGAGAACAATGGACAACTTGGGTGAATGAGCTCCCCAATCTCATTCACCTTGCATTCTCCCGGACCTACGCTCCACTGTGTGCTGACAAGCCTACGGCATCTAGGGAACTCCATGTCTTCTGCGATGCTTCAGAGAGAGCGTATGGTTCAGTAGCCTACCTACGCACGGTCGATGATCAAGGCTGTGTTTACGTCTCCTTTGTGCTAGCCAGATCAAGAGTGGCACCCAAGAAACGCTTAAGCATGCCACGTCTGGAACTTAGTGCAGCACTCACAGGTGCCCAGCTTGTCAAGCTAGTCCAGACAGAGCTGACTCTACCCATCCAGCAGACATTCCTCTGGTCAGACTCCACTACTGTGCTCCATTGGTTGAGATCAGAGTCCTGCCGTTACAAGGTCTTTGTTGGCACACGCATAGCAGAGATTCAAACTCTTACCAAGGTCGCCAGTTGGAGATATGTGGATTCTGCAAGAAACCCAGCAGATGACATAACGAGAGGTTTAAAGCTTTCAGATTTGGCACATCCGCATAGATGGATCAGTGGTCCAGATTTCCTCCAGCAGTCTCCTGACCAGTGGCCAACTATGCCTACAGAAGCAGAACCTGAGCCTGACTCTGTTGAACTCAGGAAGTCCACCCTTGTTGGTATCACCACAGAGGTTCAGAATCCAGATCTGCCAGATCCAACACAGTTCCACACCTGGAAGGATCTAGTCCACGCTACCGTCACTGCCCTTCATGGGGCGGCTGCCTCCAGCAAGTCCCAGACCGCAGATGCAGCTGCTTACATCTCAGCAGAAAGGTTACTTCTGGCTAAAGTTCAGCAGGACTCCTTCCCTTGTGAGTTAAAGGCACTAAAGGCAAGTCGACCCATTCCAGCTGACAGTCGTCTGGTGACACTCTCACCCAGATATGATGAAGCCACAAGTCTACTTCGCATTGGAGGGAGACTGCGGCATGCAGAGGATCTAGAGGCAGATGCTATCCATCCAATCATTCTGGACCCGTCGCACCAGATCACAAAACTGCTGATTCAGGACTTTGATAGCAAGCTTCTCCATCCGGGACCTGAACGAGTGTTAGCTGAGATGCGACGTCAGTACTGGATTCTGCGTGGCCGGGAGGCAATACGGAGGCATCAACACAGCTGCAGGGAATGCCAGCTTTGGCGGGCGAAGCCAAATATCCCAAGATGTCAGATTTACCATCCTCCAGGCTGCGCATCTACAAGCCACCATTCTATTCCACAGGAGTGGACTGTTTTGGCCCATTTACTGTGAAGATCGGCCGCAGAACTGAAAAGCGCTGGGGGATTGTGTATAAGTGTCTGACTACCAGGTGCGTCCACCTCGACCTGCTGGAGAGCCTTGACACGGATGCCTTCTTACTGTCCCTGCGCCGGTTCATCGCAAGACGTGGTACGCCGTTTGAACTTCTGTGTGACAATGGCACCAACTTCGTTGGAGGAGAACGGGAGTTACGGGAGGCTTTCGACTCCATGGTACCAGAGCTGCAAGATCAGCTGGCAAGACAGAAGATCTCCTTCCAATTCAATCCTCCCAGTGCTCCACATTTTGGCGGGACCTGGGAGCGGGAGGTTAGATCTGTGAAGGCAGCCCTCAGGGTCATCCTTAGAGAACAGTCAGTACCAGAGCCGGTTCTGCGCACAGTTCTTGTTGAGGTTGAGGGAATTTTAAATGCTAAACCACTAGGATATGTCTCTGCTGATGCTGCCGACCCTGACCCCATTACGCCGCACATCCTACTTATGGGACGACGTGATTCCTCACTGCCACAGGCTCTCTATGATTCCAGCAGTATTTTGGGAACCCGACGATGGAGGCATAGTCAGGTGCTGGCAGACAACTTCTGGTCGACCTTCATCCGGCGGTACCTACCAAGCTTACAGGGGAGATCTAAATGGCAGAAGGAGGGGAACAAACTTGCTGTAGACCAGGTGGTTCTGATAGTTGATCCACAACTCCCAAGAGCACTCTGGCCTGTTGGCAAAGTGATTCAGGTCTATCCCGGTGCGGATGGAAACGTCAGAACAGCCGCTGTCAAAGTGAAGGACAAGACCTTCATCCGGCCTGTTGCACGGCTCATCCAGCTGCCCAAGATCAGCGACTGAGAGGATAACCTGAGCTGCTGAGCTTTCTCTGGGGGTTCAAATGTCCTCAAGACAGACATTTGGGGGCGGCTGTGTGAGAAAGCCCTACAGGTCAGAGCCCAAGAGCGCCCTCTGTTGGTGCAAGGGTAATGCTGCCTCAAACTAGTCCGGACATGCCCAGCCACACAGGCAAGCAGCAGACTGGAGGTAGCAGGCAGACCAGGCGCAGCTGTATGGACTTTCGTGTGTTTCCAAGATAATATACCACAAACATAAATAAACACACCTCTAAGCTGTACTGTGATGAAGCCCTTTATTAAAGGAAGCGTCAAAGGAAGAAACAGTCTCTCTTTCCAAGCACCCTTGATTCTCTAACCGGAATCATCGTCCATAATCAGCCGCCTCAACCAGCTAACCTGTTTATTGAGGCTTGCCCTCGAACAGATTTCTTTTCAAGACTGAAACAAGTGAGTTATGATGTGACTGTATTTACTGGTTATCGTGCTTCTGCCACCACTTTGAACAATGTCTTCATCAAGCTGGTGGGCACAGATGGGGAGAGTGAACGCAAGTGGCTCGTGAGCTTAAGAGGAGCATCAGCATTCCTCAAAGGCACTGTAAGTCTGCAAGATCAGACTCTTAGTCTCATTTTTACCAACAGCATATGTGCAGCCTTGCAAGCTTACCACAAAGTTGCCAGAGCAAAAGATAAGATGATGAAATTACATTTTCTTCACACTTAAGGTAATTGTATGCTTATTTACTTTGTCATTACTCAAGAGCGCAAGCTTTACTGTGTGCTGTCCCACTTCCATTGGGAAACTGGTGCTTCTAGAGCTGGATAAACAGCATCTTCCATTATGTCCTGAAGACTCTTGGTTCCCTGACAAAGTGGAAGTGAAATCCCCTGAAGGAGACATCTATCACTTCCCCATCTACCGCTGGATCACTGACAGTGAGGTGCACCGCTTCAGAGAGGGAACAGGTTTGTGGAACTGTTCACTGTCCACGGGAGCTTTGGAGAATATAAGACTGGTTCAGTAAGTTAGTCCTTCATTCCAACACACAAAACTGAGTAAACCTTGTTCTGTTTTTGTCGTTGTTGTTGTGTTGTTTTACCTCTTGTTCTTCAGCTCTAACAATCTTCCAAGATGACCATCATCTCGGCAAATACAGTCGAGAAAAGGAGCTTAAACAGCGTAAAGAAGACTATCGGTGAGAGCTCAAAGCTCTGATTCATTTCAGTATCATACATTCAGAAATGTATCATTACACAAGGCTCCTCCATCTTTATTTAAGTAAATATTACAGGATTCATTTAAATTCATTTAACTATAAAAGATGTCGAAGAATTCAAGTGTATTTTATTTGCATTTTCTGAAATAAAATGGCAGACACATTATAAACTCTTTACAGCTGGGATGTGTACACGGAGGGACTACCCCACTGCTTGAAAGTAGATGACCCTAATTCACTGCCATGTGAAGTCCGTTTCTCCTTCACCAAGGCCACACAGTTCCGCTTCACTGCATCCACAGGGTGAAGTCCATACATTCATATTGCCTAATATAAACCCGCATGTTTATCTTCTTATTAGTCCATAACATCAATTATCACATTCAGGCACTGTTTTTGCCTAATATGTTGTTTTTTTGTTTGTTGTTTATTTTTTCACCTTTTTTTTTTTTTTTTTTTTGCAGGATTACAGAACTGCAGCTGAAGGGACTGACCCTTTCTAAGAAGAGTTGGACGAATTTAAAAGACATTGATCGGGTGTTCTGCTGCAAAACGACTGCCATAGCAGGTACTGTACAATCATTGCACGTTATGTAACTGAATGCATTGATCTACACTGTGAAATCATTGCTTAAAGTGAAAATCACTGATCAACTTGTTGCAGCCTACGTGGTGGGATTTACTGAGCAGGAAGTGACCAAACACTTAAAGTCAAAGAAAGCAGAAAAAAAGGCAAAATAAAAATCTGAGACTTTTTTCCAGCAGCCTAATTGTGTTGACCAAACCAAACAGCCCTGGTCCCGAGCCACTATCAGTCTGTAAATATGTGTTCAACTCTTACAGTCAAAAATTCCAGAAAATCTATTCTTATGTACAACAATTACACACAGCAGCAGTTTTTTCCAGCATCTAGAGAAATAAGTGTGAGCTATGCAAACATAGCAAGATAAATGACTATATTTATGAACAAGCCCCATTAATTATTTTTTATGTAAGATTTTATCACATTTTCCCTTTTAGGTCCAAATTGTTCATAGAACATTTGCACGGGGTCAGTGCAGTGCTTGAGGCTCACATTGTTACAACTTGTGTGCAGAGAAATGGATGCATTTGCTTTTTTGTGTGATGGATCCTCTATTAACATCATTCTGTCCACAATCTTTTGGGTGTTCTCGTACTCAGCAAAGAATCAGTTTTGGCACCACTTGCTCAATCAGAGTCAAAAGTGCACTACTTGATTGATGCTTTTTTTTTGTATATTCATAAGCCTCAAGTTCATGCAACTCTGCAACTGCTAAAAAGGTAAGCAGTAGGCACAGATCTGAAAAAGTATGTGCGTATAAACAACAGCCAGTATGTTGAAGCACAGTGCTTCAGATACCAATCTTTTTTTCCCCACATCCCTGACTGCTTTGTAAATAGGAATGAAGGTGTGACAGTGAGAGATGTTTGTAGATGTACAGTATTGTACGTACTATTGTGTTAAAAGTTCATTCAGTACCAGAACAATTTCTGCTGAGAAGCTTGTTTTAGAACAGTTTACACCATAGACTCTACAGCCTTCCTGGTGGAGTCACTGCATCGTCACCCGAAGGTTTCTGAAGAGCTGAGCTGAAGCTCAGTGGGTGGTTCCCTCCGCCCTATCTTCGCAGCATCATGCATCTAATCACTCCCAGAAGATGCAAAAATTAGCAAAGAGGTGGAGCTGAGAGGGTTTCTGTGAGTGTGGGGGGAATGACTGACACTCAACAAACTCTGAGACACTTGTAGCGAAGAGCTAACCAAGCTAGCCTGAGATATGCAAGCTATGACACTTTGTAAACCGGCTAAAACTCGCCGCTGTGCTGCTCTGCGACAGGCTGAGACCTTCCTGGGAGTAAGTAGGGAGCTAACCACTAGCCACCCATCAGCGCTACCACTGATGCCTGGGCAAGGTCTTAAATCGCGAACTTGAGCATTTCAAACACGCTTTTTGAGTGTGTAATGTGCTCATGCTGTAATTTAAGCGAAATTCAGTGCCCTGAATGTACCAGGATGATGCCCTAATAATGGGCAAAAACGAAGGACAAAACAAAGCACACTACTCGCCATCTTGTTGATGTAGTGGAAGAGGCGGGACTTTCAAACTGCCTTCAGAGCTGAATAATGGCGGTGAACGAAGCAGTGGTGACCCCTGCTGCATCGGAGGTGGCATTGCACTGATTTAAGTAACATTTATGAAATGATTTAGACATAATTACTAATTTATATGTAGCATGCTAGCAAGCTGTTCACTCCCTGATGACAGTTATGATCTGGTCATTTGTTTGAGGCCATGGTTATACCGGCTCAGTAGAGTTAGCACACGTTAGCGGGCAATGCTAGTCCGTCACTTCCTGTAAGTGCAGTGCTCTGTTTGGGTCAGCTTTTAGCAACAATAGTGTGCACTACAGACGAAGAAGAGAGTGCACACTATGCACTGAATTCAAGTGCACTCGGACAAGTGTGCGGTTTGAAACATGGTTCTGGTCTGCCACCTGTTAAACGCCCCTAATTATGTGTAATTTCAATATTAAATAGCATCAAAGCGGATTAGTTATAAAACAAAAATCACCCCCTCACAGTTGACATGAAGGTTAACTTGATCTATTAAACCTAAAATTATATTAAACCTAATATTATGTAGTAGGCTGTAAACATTTTTATTTGGGCTGTGAAATTAGTTTTTTTTTTTTAAACATGGGAATCTATGGGGATTGATCAGTCTTTGGAGCCAGCCCCTCGTGGATGAGGTGAACTGCAATTTTTCCCATAGGCTTCACACTGGTCTAAACTTATTATTTTTAAAGACTCGAAATGCTATGAAACTTTTTTAATTTCTTATTTCAATTCCAGATGGTTTTAAATAAATTCAAGTTGTATTATGAGTGTTTTGAAAAGACGCCACATAGTAATCTGAGATCGATTGCTTTTGACTACATACTGTATGTGCTGAAGTCTGTATTATGACACTAGGATTATATTTAGACCTACAGCATAATAAAAAAACACACAAATGAGAAATTCATTAATTAATAGAGATTTCAGAAAGAAAGAGCCTGACACATATGAAAAACAGCATAAAAAATACACTCTGCCTCTGTCTGTGCACCTTAGTGACAGACTTGCCTAAAAATTATATAGTGTTGGTTCAAACGTTTCTGTAAGTTAGACAAGACATTAGTTTAGTTTGATAAGAAAAGAAAGTGATTTCCAAGTTTTTTTCAGGACTGTGACACCCATCTACTCAACAACAGTAGGACAGACCAAGCTGCTCTGAGATACTGTTAATTATCTTCTGTAATATCTATGCTACTTAACAGTCTTCATTTTTCTTTGTTTCCCATATTTCTTCTGTCAGTGCCAGACAGAAAACTTCTCTTTATTTTTATAGACCTGCTCTCACTTGCCTGTTTGTATAAGGCTCAGTTTGGAAGAGCAAAAGGTGGGGCACTGCAAAGAGTTCTGCGCTGGCTGACAACTGACAGTGATTCAAAGATGGTCAGCTGCTCTCAGGAGCCTCCTCAAAGCCCCTACGGCACAAGCATGTCTCTACCTTGCCCCATGGCGAGTAACACTGCTGCGTGTCCTCCACATTTATTTTTTTTATTTAACAGGGACACAACAAATGTGTTGCACAGACCAGAGAGTACACTGCCTGGCCAAAAAAAAGCCGCCACCTGGATATAACTAAGCAAATAGGTACAAGCCTCCTATTGGATAATTACTGCATGGGCGATTATCTTTCAGCTGGCAACAAGTTATTTAACCGCAACTGATGCAATGACTTGCTTCTTATTTCCTAGACAACCATGTGGAAAGACACATCCGTGGTCGTAGAAAAGATGTTAGTCTGTCTGAGAAGGGTCAAATCATTGGCATCAAGAGGTGAAAACATCTAAGGAGATGCAGAAACTACTAAAACTGGGTTCAGAACAGTCAAACGCATTATGAAAAACTGGAAGGATAGTGGACCATCGTCTTCCAGGAAGAAATGTGGCCGGAAAGGCAGATGAAGTGATGCAGCATCATGCCTAGTGCCTACTGTATGAACCTGTGGGGGCAGTGTGATGATCTGGGGTTGCTGCAGTTGCTCAGGTCCAGGTTCAGCAACAGTATGAGGTCAGATAATGAGGTCAGCTGATACCTGAATATACTAAATGACCAGGTTATTCCATCAATGGATGTTTCTTTCCTGATGGCACGGCCATATTCCAAGATGACCGTGCCAGAATTTATCGGGCTCAGATTGTGAAAGATGGTTCAGGGATCATCAGACATTTTCACACATGGATTGGCCACCAGAGAGTCCAGACCTGAAACCCATTGAGAATCTTTGGGATGTGCTGTGGTCAGACTCTACAATCATCATCAAGATCTTGGTGAAAAATTGATGCAACAGGATGCAAATAAATCTGGTGACATTGCAGAAGCTTCTGGAAACACAGCGAATGCTGCCGCAATCAAAGCTAAAGGCGGTCCAACGAAATGTTAGATGTTAGACCTTTTTTTTGCTGGCAACTTTTTTTTTTGGCCGGGCAGTGTAGTTAAAAGAGAATTTTTCTCTGAGACAGCTGCTTACTCCTAGTTATACTTCTTATTTTCTGCTGTATGATGATGTTTAATGTCGCTGTGAAGCATTTTGAATCACCCTGTCATTGAACCGTGCTATATAAATAAATTTACATTGCTTTGCCCTACTGATGCAACCATGTAAAGGTCTGTGCAAAAAGCATAATATTCAAGTTTTTTTTTTTTTTTTTTTTTCAGAAAAAAGATTGGCTTGCAACCATGACTGTGTTCTGTTACTGACTTGGAGAAAAAGATTTCAGATGCCATTGCCACCATTACTGAGGCTATGTTACAGTATAGTGAACATGGAAAAAAAACACACACACAAAAAAAAAAAACCTAATGGTGCTCATATAGATATGTATTAAATGAGTTTAAAGGAGTGATGACATAACAGTTAAAAACTAGTTTATGTTGTTGGCATTACTGTATATGTAAATACTCCAAAGAAAAAAACTGCATTTTTACAGCGGAGTATTGTTTTGAAACGCCAGACCTCACTTCCTCAGTAATACAGTTGGGTCCGGTGATGATATGGAGCTTTACCCGGAGACCACATTGACTTCATTTTGATTGGCTACTCCTTATTTGGCTATGACCTTATTTAGAGAATCTAGGTCAAGCTGCGGTCGGAGTTTGCTAAAGGCTAACTGCTAGCAACATGGGCACTTCAGACAGTGAGCTACGTTTATCAGACAAGACAGCATTTAGAAAATAAATAAACTTACAGCTAATGACAAGGTTGTGGTCGCCTCCCTCAGTGTTGCTGCAGAAGTTTTCTTTTAAATCCATTTGTTTGAAAACCCAGACCTGACTGCACAGAAGTTACTACTAGCTCCATACACGAAGCTGAATCAGACAGGGAGGGGAGGGGGGAGCGGACGGTGCACAGACCGTTAGGAGAGAGAGGGGGGGGCGCTGTTTACTTGATAGTGTGCTCTTATTGGAGCAATTAAATTACGTAGAATGATAGAACTATGTAGAATGATAGCCTGCTGTCTGATTCAACTGTTTCTGAGCAGAGAGACAAAGCTGACAGACCATAAACAGGAACTTTGATTCTCACTCTGGACATTCACATGGCCTCATCAGTGCACAACAGATCATATTATACACCCAAAACCCCAGAAAAGTGAAATTTGATGTAATGGCACCTTTAAAGACAATCTTTGACATCCACGAATTACAAAAAAGCAAATCTGGTTAAGATATCTTTTCAACTGTCTTTGTAATAATTTCTTAAAATATCAAAGAGACTTTATGGACACCCTGTACATCTTTAGAAAGAGTGGAGTTTCTATTTTTCTTTTTTTTAAATGGGTGACTGTGGCAGATAGTAGACTTTTGCTGATATCTGTGTCTGTGACACCGATCTCGGTCTAAGTCCTTTAATTTCTTATTTCACACTCACCCATGCTAAAATAAAAACTACTGTTGCAAATAAGTATGTTACCAACAGATCAGAGGTTCATGGAGGCAAAGCAGAATGTGGACTGGTGTTATATTTACTTCTGTGTCTTGACTTTAGATTGTGGTTTTGGTATTGGAGGAAAAATTATTTCTCTGCTTTAAATGTTTTGGCTGATTGTTACAAAATAGATATTTCAATTGGCCATGTCATTGGCCACGCTTCAGTTAGTTTGTGAATACCACAATTGTTTTCAGCATTGGAGGAAATTCCTTCACTGAGGAAACATTACCTCATCACTTTTGTGATTATTTCCCCCTGTTTCTCAGCCACCCTTTACAGGGGTGCAACACTAACAGGCAGGTGAGGTCCGATACTAAAGATAAGCTGCTGTAGTACAAATCACTGAAACTAAATTCCACTAGTCAGACTCCGTACTAAACCCAGAATAAGCATGGCAATGGCGCCACCAAAGAATGGGAGTATTTTTAGTTCATACTGAATTACTAGAAGTTATGGAACATTCCGTCCATTTATTTTAAAGAAAAACTTAAAATGGAATAAATTGTGAAGTGATTTTGAATAAAGTAAAAAGTCTTTTCCTTGTGAAAGATGCTCTACTTTAGAAAGTGTGGAAGTGTTTTGTTTTTTGTTCTTTTTCTTAAATTGATTGCAGGAGCAAACAGTCTAGACTCGGCTGGTAACTGTGACTCTTACATCAATTTCTAAGTTTCCTATTTCAAACTCAGGCAGAAATGCAGGAAATAGCAGAACAGGTTTTCTGTAATGCAAACTAAACTTACAGTATGTTTCTTTTGCAGAATATGTCCAAAAACACTGGAAGGAGGATGCTTTCTTTGGTTACCAGTATCTAAATGGTGTCAACCCCATATTGATCCAACGCTGTACAGCTCTGCCCCAAAACTTTCCAGTCACTGACAAGATGGTCTTCATCCACGGTCAGAGCTGCTTGTCTGAAGAAATGAAGGTGATGTCGTATATTGAAATGAAGTCAACTTAAAATTGTATTGTATATGCATTCCCTATAGATGCATGTTTTTCAAATAGTCAAATATATAGGGTGAGTATGGGTAAACTGGGACACTTTCTGAAATTTAACCTCAACGTAATTTCTGATTATGAACCAAGTATCCACATCATCCACACAGAACCTTTTTGTTTTAATCTCATGCTGTCCTATGATGATGTCAATTGTGATTTTTCATAACAGAAATAAACACATGTACAGATTAAGCTTAACTGTCTCACTTCACCCATACAGATGCGGGCACGAAAAGTTACCCTTTTTGCCGACTGCCAGCCACTTACCATCGACTTGTCTGCTAATTCAATCGCACAGAGAAATGCCTGTGTGCCCAGGGGAAATGATTTCAGAGCATAAATAAACGCCCGGAACAAGGACATTTCCACACGCCAAGTTTGGACACCGTGCGTGATGACATGTTTGCTGCACAAATAGTTCAGCCAGTGATAGTGCAGTAATACTGCACTTTTACTGCACCACTTCTGGCAGAAAAAGGAGGAACTTTTTCATGCCCGCATCTGTACTCACCCTACTTATACAAACTTCTGTTGTAAATGTGAATGCAGTATACGAGCCAGATCATTTCTTCATTTTACATGCCTTTCATACAGAGGGGCAACATCTTCCTGTGTGACTACAAGCACGTGGATGGAGCACAACCAAATGTTATCAATGGGAAGAAACAGTACTTGACGGCTCCATTTGTCCTGTTCCAGAAAACACCTGATGATAAGCTGATGCCAATTGCTATTCAGGTGAGATTCACAGCAATGAGAACTTGGCAACTTCTCCTCAAGCTGGTCACACTTTGTTCGATGGCCTCCCATTCCTCATCAGAGAGTTGTTGAAGGTCAACCAGCGTGGTTGTGTTGGTTATTCTGGCAGGGTCAGCCCAACCAAGATGGTCCTAGAAGTGTTAAGTTAAGTTAAGTTAAGTTAAGGTTCATCTCTGGACTGACTTGTTGTCTTTTTCTAGGGCTGCAGATTTGGTGGGTAATAAGCTAAATTATTGCTGTTCCCATGCCTGAAATAAAAATTGTTTTCAATCAAAAACCATGTCACATTTTTGAGAAAGATTAAACTATTATTCAGAGAATGCAGTCCTCCACCAGGCAGTTAATTTCCCCTTTACAAAATTCCTGGATCCAGCAGCTTATCTGAAGCTGGCTTGATGGTGGAAAAACAGGTGGAAGTGATAACAAACTCTGGAAATATGTATATATTACAGCATATATAAATATATGCTGTAACTTGAGGCAAAAACAGAGGAAAGCGCACAGCTAAGACTGTAGAAATGAGCTTTCTCAAGTGTTATTAGGACTTTAAAATGTCGTCTTGTTGTGTGTTTGGGTGCCAGAATTGGAGGAAAAACATTTGTGGCAGTAAATTGAAGTGATTTTAGGACACCAGCAGACACTACTCCTCAGAAAAAAACGAACACGATTATGGTTCAATGCAATAAGATAAAAAGACTGAACAGAGGCGATCATCATTAATGCTCACGTTTGCAGTTTAACTAGTCCTGCTGAATGACTGCAACAAGATCCTAGTCTGCAATATAAAACTGAAAACGTCAAATATGTTCTGCTTTTCCCTAAAAGCAAAACAACAAATCATCTTATCAACACATCAGAACAAGTGTAACAGCTGCTGCACTGCAAGTCTTCCCATTAGCTTAAACTTACCGAGCCATGCAGGTGATGTTTGCTCTTAAAATGATAATGTTTTGCCGATTGACGATGATCCAGGTCTCATGTCGATCTTCTTGCTTTGACCTGCCGACCGAAGCACACACACAAAGATCCAAACGTAGACTGATGTATTCTATAATTAGAACATGTCATTACCATTTCTGACATATTTGTAAGCATCCAGCTATTTCTTTGCTCTGAGCCTTTCTTTGCTGGACACACAGATGTCCAGCCACTCCACCGTTTGCAGCAGAAGATCCTCATGCCTCTCCTGTAAGGTGTCTGGATCAGGCAGCCTGCCTCCATCTGCTACCATTGATTTACTAAAACAGCTGTCACGTCTGTAGAGTGTCTGGACATTTTCCCACAGTTCCGAGACTGTAGCATTTGTTTGAAAACTCTCCATTTACAAAAAAGCTACCAAAACCTGCTAGCTGCCACTTGTTAACATAGCAACAAGAGCTGCTTTTGCCTCCAGGCTAAGCCCCGCCCACCAAAAACGTCACCGTGTTTGTAAACTATGAAGGGGTCTGTTGAAAAGCAGATTAAAAACATCTCACAGGGATGTTATAATGAGCCCATGGCAGATCTAGACATCTTTTGACTGGTTAATATCTAGTTCCACTGAGTAATTATGACAGGCTCAAGATTCAAGCCAGTTTAATTTATAAAGCTCTTGTAAACATGTTACAATCTGCATGGTATTAGATACGCATTCTGTTGGAGAAGTGTGAAAAGTGTGAAAAAGTGCAGATATGAACGTTATGAGATAGAAATTCTGTCAAAGAAGTGTGAAATCAACAAGCAAGTTATGATGTTTGTTGTAGAGTAGGACGGCTTTTCTGAAACTATTTTATCAGTTATTTGAAGTGCATCAAAGAAGCTAGCAATTAAGTGGCAAAACAAAGAGCAAAAAAAAAAGCTTTGTATTTTTTTTTTTCATATCTGTTTGCACTGAAATACTGTTGGCTAAAGTAAATGACCTCCCTCCTCCTTCTGTAGCTGAAGCAGGAACCAGCAGAGGACAACCCGATCTTCCTGCCGACAGATTCGGAGTACGACTGGCTCCTGGCTAAGATCTTTGTGAGAAGTGCAGATTTCAATGAGCATCAGCTCAATGTTCACCTGCTGCGTACTCACCTGCTGGCCGAGGTTTATGCAGTATCACTGCTGCGTAACATTCCCATGGTGCATCCTCTCTACAAGGTAACTGAAGCTAACCTAATAGGCAAATATTTTACCCTGATACATATTTAGAGGCTCTTCTGAATTGTGTTTCATCTGAGAAAGTAAGTTGCGATGTAAGACAGTTTTTTTTGTTGTCTTTTCTTTTTAAAAAAGCATAAATAAATTGGAAAAACATTGTCTGTGTTTCTAACATCGTTCTCTCTTTTACCAGCTTCTCATACCGCACACTCGCTACACTCTGCAAATCAACTCCTTGGCTCGAAAGGTTCTGATATCTGAGGATGGCGTTTTCACAAAGGTATAAAACCAAAAGTATTAGGGGATTGGCAACTTCATGTCGTTTTCAATAACATACAGAATATTTGTCTTTAAAATATTTTATTTTTGCAAGTTTTCAGCCTCTGGTGGGAAGGGCATGATGACAATCCTGGAGAAATCACTGTCCTCAGTCACATACAGTTCCCTCTGTATCACTGATGACATTGCTGAGCGAGGGATGGAGTCCATACCAAACTACTACTACAGGGATGATGGGCTCAGGCTCTGGGATATCATCCACAGGTATTACAGACGGCTCCTGTTTTTCTGCTCTGCCCTGTAACTTTGGGATCTTTGGCACAGGTTTTTTTTTTTTTTTTTGATCTCTTGGCACAGGTTGTCATGCACTGAGCTTTCCATGTTTGCTGACAGATCCCAAAGTAGAGACATAATGACTAGAAAATTATATCATAATTGCAGAAGACTAAGGGACTAAGGGCCCGATTTACGAAAGGTTTGCGCTTGTTAAAACAGGCGCTATCTTCATTACGCACGCAATAATCCGCCAGAGCTGATTTACAAAGCAGGGCAAAAGGAGGTTTGCGCCTGTCAAGGGGCAAAATAGCGCCGCTGTCCATTTTGCGCATCTGCTGCAGATGAATATTCAAACTGGGCGTTTCTGCCAGAAAGCGCAAAATATTGGGAGGAGACTATGCAAAACCTCAGTTTAACACGCGCAATGTGATCTATCAACTGTTCAAAGGAATGCGGGGGCAAAAGATTGCGTGTAATTTAGCACGTCTGAAAAGCAGGTATAACTGGCAGCTTTACGCACTGATGGCTGAAAGAATGCTGCACACAGGACTGCAGACATCGGGTCAGAATCATTTTTCATAATGTGTTCAGGCGACACGTCAAGTTTTCATTATTTAATTAAATAACAATCAACATCACTGTTAAACACGGGTTATTCTAGACATGAACCAGAACATCTGCAGCTGCAGCATCATGGTAGTTAAAGCTGACATTAATTATGTCTTTTTATTTTCTATTACTTTTTGCCAATGGCATATTTTTCAATTAAAATCATCTCCTGCTCCTCCACGCCGCAGCGACTGCTGCTGTGTTCTGAGGGTTGCTGTCCTGCGTGAAGTTGGCCCCCACCCCACAAAAAACTCAGTGAAAATAACCAGTAACGTCGCACAAACTAATGATACTATTTTTTTACTGAGTTTTGCATGGGGTGGGGGGCAATTACGCAGGTCCAGCGCCTGGCATTGTGCCAAAGAGCGCGCAGTCTGTGCGTAATATCAGATCATCTTCACCAGCATCTCGTTATCCACGTCCTTAAACTGGCCTCTTCTTACGATCCACAGGGAAACCTGCTGCATTATTTTTATTTATAGTTATTATGAAGAGTTCATTTGCAAAAACAGACAAACGCCACTGTGGAAAAACGGAGTTAACTGCTTTTGTTGCTGTTGGGTACAAACGTCCTATCTCCATTTTACATCATTAAAACTCTCTACTTCACGTGAGCTTGATTTTCTGAAAATATTCAAAAAGTAAATGAAGAGTTTATTTGCAAAAGCAGCTAACTCCGTTTTTTCTAAATGGCGTTTGTCTTTTTTTTGCAAATGAACTCTCCATATTTATCTTATATTCTGTTTTTTATTTGCCTCATTATATCTCTGAAACTAACATCTCTCTATCAGGATGAATTTCATTTTGCGTTTACCACATGCTCTTCTGAACTTTCCGTGACGCAGGGAGAGCGCACGCTAAATCCTCATTTAAATCCTGCTGTTTGCGCCTGTTACAGATTGCGCGTGTAATCTTTGTAGATCACCCGCAAACGCTAAAATGACAGCGCACGCTATTTTTTTTGCGAGGCAAAGACATTAGACTCGCAATTTGGAGTCTTTGTAAATCAGGCCCTAAGGAGTTTTGTTTCAAGATCATTAAACCCTGTTTGGGGTCATGTTTTTTTTTTTTTTTTTTTTCCTTTTTCAATGTATTGACTTCAAGTCGATAACATTTTCTGACCTATTACCCTGATAAAGGCTGAATAGCCGAAAAGCGTTGGTGCGTGAATAAGGTGCTTGAATAAATTCACCTGCAAATCCAGAGGGCCTCAACTCATCCTTTTTCTTTGAATGCCTTTCGGTCACGAGTTTGATGAGCACCTGCTGGCTTATTTTCTCTTGAGCCATTGTTCCTTAAGACTTGATCCAGTGAGCCCTACACCTTCTTTCTTTCATTTTCTGACATGTATTGGAATCTTTTCTCACACTCCATCCATCTACCCATTCTTTCCAAGATCAGCATATGGAGGCAGGATAGAAATATGGTAATCTTTTTCCTCAGTGACATTCTCTATTTCTTCCTGGGTGATCCCAAAGCATTCCCGGACCAGAGGAAATACATAATACCCCCAAGTATACTTGAGTCCCAGTTTGGCATGAAACTGAAAAGGAAAGGAAAAGTAAATTGAAAGCTTCACCCTTTGGCTCATCTCTCTTTTTAAAACTGAGGATCGGTGCAGCAACCTTATTATTATTTATGAATCCTTCTGTCCATCTCCTGGTCCAGTTTGTCCTCAGATTTAGAGAGAGGTTTCTTCCTGGGCTCTTCATAATCAGCTATAAACCTATCCAGTGCAAGCTGAGATGAAAACCAGAGATAAAGCAGAGATGAAGTCTAAGCCCCCAAGCCAGATTTGCTCTTCTCCCCAACATGCAGTGTTGTATAGTAACTAAGTAAAAATACTTAGTTACTTTACTTAAGTAGTATTTTTTTATATTTGTACTTTACTTTACTACTTCTATTTCTGATTACTTTTACTTTTACTTCACTACATTTTCCGAGAAAAATCAATACTTTTACTCCATTACATTTACCTGAGCATCTTAGTTACTCGTTACAAAATAACAAGAAACGTAACAGCCAATAGACAATCTTTGTTTTGTTGTAGTGGGACTAGTAGCAGCCGAGTACAGCCGTCTCAGAAGCTAAACACACCTTTACCTGCCTCAGCAGCAGGTGAACGGCTGTTCAGCATCGCTGGTCTGGTCTTCAGTCCAAGAAGAACCAGACTGAGTTCTCACCATTTAGAGAAACAACTTCTTTTGAGGTTGAACAAAACGTTTTTCAGGGTTCAGTAACGACTGGATGGACAGTTCATGTGCTGTCGCACTGCAGTCATTTAAAGTTCAACCAATCAAGTTCTTTGTTTGTTTGCATCACCTCCAAGCACCAAGAGTTTATTAGGAATGATTTAATATTGAATGCACGTGGGTATGAATGTTGGTAGGCATGCATGCAGGTCTGTAAGGATGTTTGTGTGTACAGTATTTTTCTATATTGTTGGGTTTATGTACGGAGGTATTGAAGCTCCTTTAAACTTTGCAAATTAAATCTTAAAAACTAAATTAAACAAATAAAGAAAGTGTTTAACTCAAATTTCTGATTGCGTTTTATTAACAGTACTTTTTACTTTTGATACTTAAGTACAGTAAATACTAGCTACTTTTTTACTTTTACTCAAGTAATATTCTAGCAGGCGACTTTGACTTTTACTTGAGTCATTTTCCAGTAAGGTACTTTTACTTTTACTCAAGTATGGCTTTTGGGTACTTTATACAACACTGCCAACATGTCAATATCCCGTCCATGGAGACTGCAAAGGACCTGTGGAAATGGGAAGTCCTCACATTGTCTAGCATGCACCAGAAATTCATTTAATGACCAATACACTGATACTCTTACTTTGGTTTGTAAATGTCTCAGATTTCCTCAGTACCTCAGTGAGAGTGAAGATCTTTTCCTCAGTTTCACAACATGTACAGTACAAAAACGTGCACGCTCCTCTTCCTCTTCACATTCTTCAAGCAACTGATTGAAAAAGAAACCTACATATACAAAGTTAGGCACGTCATCAAGCTGGCTAATGCTAACCTGCTAACAGTAGTCCGCCAGCTACTACTGTGTTAAACTTTGTTAATTGGATAAACGCTAATGCCAAGTTTTCATTCCAGACTGAAGTGATGCTATGGAAGAAGTGGATCAAAACGACCGATTCGCCGCGGTGAAGGACCGAACTTTATAATAAAACGACACACGTTTGTTTGTGGCCGGCATACTGCGCAGTCGTGTTAGCAGGTTAGCATTAGCCAGCTCGATAACGTGCCTAACTTTGTGCGGCTGAAAACACACAAGCATCTGAAAGCGTCTCCTTTCTTGGTAGTCCCCAGTTGTTCCACTGGAAACGGGGAGGTACAGACCCGATTTTCAGATGTTTGTGTGTTTTAAGACACACAATGTTAAGCACGTCAGTTAACGCTAGCTGGCTAATGCTAGCATGCTGTGAAGTGCCGGTGTTGTGCCCAACCGGCGACAAACAAACGTGTGTTTTATTATAAAGTTCGGCCCTTCACCGCGGCGAATCGATCGCTTTGATCCACTTCTTCCTTAGTATCATTTCAGTCTAGAATGAAAACTTGAGTATGTTTGGAGTTTATCAGATTTAAACAGTATAACAGAGCAGGAACGGCTGTCGTTAACATGGCCCGGAAGAGGAAGTGCCCAAATACCGGGAATTTCCGGTAAGCGTGATAATCCCCTATTAAGTGGGGATTTCAAAATGACTGGCAAGGAGATCAAGACCCCGAGACCCAACATACGATAGAGCAGAGATGTTGATAAACAGCTTGTAAACACAGGCTATGATGCTCCAGTTTTGTTGATGGAATGTAGGGTAAGTTTGTGAGGCCTGGAGAAGCTGTCCCAGTTGTTCAGATAAGAACTAACCAGGAGGGGGAGGAGGTTTACAAGATACAGATGTTTTAAATTCTTGACACCACATGTTTTAGCACACATTCACTGGGCCCTGCTGGTTTGCTCAGCTGTGTGCGCCCACATGTCTGTGTGCACATCAGACAGGAGGAGAATAATAAATGTTGACCAAAGAGAAAGAAACAACATTTAAATGAGCTAATCAGCATCAGGATGTTAAGTTAAACACTGCTGCTCGCATGGGTGCAGAAATGTTAAAAGATTGCAGTGTTATGTTGCTGAAGCTTCCACCGATGATTCTGCTGCTTTTTGGGGGACCCTGACCATATTAGACCAGGTCCTGCTGAATAGTGTCAGTCACTGTTTTGCGCAATGTGATCAGTTTTGATTAATTGAAGATAATTATGCATTTTATTGTGATTAAAGGCAGGGTGGATTATGTTTTCCAGGATCATTTTCATATTGCTTAAAGTCTTCTTCACACCCTGATTGCAGAAAATTGATTAAATGTTCTGACAGAAAATTTTAAAAATGAATCACCTGTGGAACGTACAGGACTGGAAAAGCCGGTTTCATAGGGTGTATATTTTTTCAAATTTAGCTTGCTTGAACCGTTTTTCCAGGATCCCCTACCCTGCCTTTAAAGTCATTGCCTAACACTAATTTAGGTCAGTGTGAAGGTTTCTGCATTTACATTCACAAAGAATTTAAATATTTCTCAAAGGTTTGTGCAGGGAATCCTTAACTTCTACTACAAGAATGACACAGAAGTTCAGCAAGACTGTGAGCTGCAGAAATGGATTTTGGACATTTTTGAACATGGATTCCTTTCCCAAAAATGCTCAGGTGGGCTTGGAAAAAAAAAACTGTTAAACTTTACATGTAAAAGAAAAAGAGGGGTATTTTGTGCACATTAGACATTTATATATTGCAAGCATTGATTTGACATTGAACTAAAATGTTGTTAATTGATCAACTTTTTCTACTCTCTTTTAAATTTTCAGGAATTCCTGAGGGATTTACCACTGTGGCTGAGCTGACCAAGTTTGTTACCATGGTGATCTTCACCGGGTCAGCCCAGCATGCTGCTGTGAACACTGGACAGGTGAATTTTTGTCAATTAGATTTTTTTTTCTTTTATCAACTTCCAGAAATGTAGGTGTATTCTAAAACTTACATGAATGGATGAATTCAGGGTCATTACGACATGAAGCTTTTTAATATGCTGATAAAATACCAGTTCAGTTTGATTCACTTAAAATTTTCTTTGTAATGAGTGTACTCTGCAAACAAATACTATATCTCTTTTTCTTTTTCTCTTCCCCCCCCTCCCAACTTTATTCTTATTCAAAATCATTTCCATGAGGTATCGTCCAATCACTGATGAAGCATTACAGCCGGGAACACAGCAGGCTGGCTGCCACCATAAGAGCCAGAGGTAATCATGTAAACATTATTGGTATGATCGATAACATATTACTCTTTTTCCCTTGCAGTATGACTATGGCGGCTGGATGCCAAACACCCCCATCTCACTGAAACTTCCACCACCAACTAAAAAGGGGAAATTGTGTGAGGATGCGATTCTGAACACGCTGCCAGATGTGAATGTAACAGCTCGGGGCATGGCCACCATGTGGCTGCTGAGCCAGCAGTCAAGTGACTTTGTAAGTGGAAAAAAAAAAAAACACAGTCCCTGTCACTGTATGTTCAGAGTTTGTCACGGATGCTAGTTAGAAAAGTAAAACTCATAAAACCCTTGGTGGCTGCTTTAAAATTGTTTCTACATCTTCATCATTTCATTATGATACAAAAACTGTTTGGTACCTTTGAAAGGAATAACAGCTTAATATGTCATCACTCTCTTCAGGTGCCACTTGGCCAGTACCCCGAGGACCATTTCAGTGAGGAAACTCCTCGTGATGTGATAAAGGAATTTCAAAGAGAGCTTGAGGTGTTGAGTACAGCCATCAAAGCCAGAAACAAACATCAGAAAGTGCCATACACATACATGGATCCAGAAGAGGTGGAAAATAGTGTGGCTATTTAATTATCAAGGGGGTGGAGCCTCTTTACCTGATTTTCATAAATGATAGTTGTAGTTTATAAAGCAACCAGCCAAAAGCTTTTAATAATATAAGCACAAAAAATTTAAGGAATGGATTATACAACGATTCAGAAAGTTGTAACAAAAGCATGCAAAATGTGATTTGGGTTTTGAGTCAGTACATCAGTTAGACAGCTGCAGTTCGTTCAGAACTCTGCTGCCCAAGTTCTCACAAACCCCAGCTTTACACCAGGTCCATGTGTGATGTGTAACAGTTGCACCATGGCTTTGTGCTGACCTCCAAGTCATGAGCATTTACATCGTGCACTGAGTGCCTGTGAGTACATTCTGTGTTGCTAGATCTGCAAGATCACCTGTGATTCTCATCCAAATGATTAATTTTTTACACTTGTTTATGTTTCATTGCTTCTTATTTCTCTGAAACCTTGTGTCCATGTAGATGATGTTCAGATAGTTTACTAATTGCAAATCTGCATGGTAGCTTTTATTTAGGATGTTACCAGATGTTTCAGACTGAATCTTGTGTCTGACTTCCTGTCTGGTCTGACCTGAACTGCTGAAAATTACACAGTCTGGATCTGTGCTCCATCAAAAATAGAGCTGGGGCGTATGTTTAGCGCATCCGCGCGACATAACGGCGCAACAATGGACTGTACAGGTACTGCGGCATGCGCAATGGAAATCAAACCATTGACTAAAACCGGCCGCGATTAGGTGTGCATTGTGCAACGCTGTGCTTACGGACCCGGTGGAAAGGAGGAGCTTACTTGGGCTGTGTCTCAAACCGCGCAATTGAGCACTTCAAACACTCTTTTTGAGTGTGTAGTGTGTTAATGGTGTCACTGTGCACTAAAAGTAGCAGGATGTTGCCCTAATAATGGCCAAAAACGAAGTACAAAACGAAGCACACTACTCGCACTAAACGTACGCCAGCTTGCTGACGCAGTGGAAGAGGCGGGACTTTCGAACTGCTTTCAGAGCTGAATAATGGCTGTGAACAAAGCAGTGGTGATCCCTGCTGCATCAGAGGCGGTATTGTACTAATTTAAGTAACGTTTATGAAATGATTTAGACATAATTACTAAAGTATATGTAGCATGCTACCAAGCTGTTCACTCCCTGATGACAGTTATGATCTGGTCATGTGTTTGAGGCTGCGGTTACACCAGCTCAGTAGAGTTAGCTCACATTAGCGGGCAATGCCAGTCCGTCACTTCCTGTAAGTGCAGTGCTCTGTTTGGGTCAGCATTTAGCGACAATAGTGTGCACTATAGACAAAGTACACAATGCGCACTACGCACTGAATTCCAGTGCACTCGGGTTAGTGTGCGGTTTGAGACATGGCTTTGGACTACATCTGCCCAGTTCTGAGGTCTTTACACTGGCTGCCTTTTGGTCAGAGGATAGACTTTAAAGTCCTGTTGCTCGTCTATAAAGCTCTGAATGGTTTGAGAACCAAAATACATCAGTGACCTCCTGACCCAGTATGAACCTACCAGACCCCTCAGGTCATCTGGATCTAGTCTTTTATCAGTTCCCAGAGTCAGAACCAGACATGAAGAAGCTGCATTCAGCTTCTATGATCAACATATTATGCTCAACAAATCTATTTCACTTGATGGAAACGGTTTCCTAATTTTTTTAAGTCATGTAAACTAATTACATTTTAGTGTATGTTCTCTCTTGTTTTTTTAATTTTGTTTCTTTTTCAACTTTTAATGTCCTCTTTTCTTTTGCTTTTTATGTTTTATGCAAAGCACTTTGAAATGTCTTGTACAAGAAATGTGCTACACAAATAAACTTGCCTTGCCTACATTATCAAGGATACTGTATATATGTGTGGGGGTGTGTGGGTGTATATATACACTGCCCGGCCAAAAAAAAAAAAAGTCGCCAACAAAAAAAAGGTCAAACATTTAACATTTCGTTGGACCACCTTTAGCTTTGCGACAGCATTCGCTGTGTTTCCAGAAGCTTCTGCAATGTCACCAGATTTATTTGCATCCTGTTGCATCAATTTTTCACCAAGATCTTGATGATGATTGTAGAGTCTGACCACAGCACATCCCAAAGATTCTCAATGGGGTTCAGGTCTGGACTCTGTGGTGGCCAATCCATGTGTGAAAATGATGTCTGATGATCCCTGAACCATCTTTCACAATCTGAGCCCGATAAATTCTGGCACGGTCATCTTGGAATATGGCCGTGCCATCAGGAAAGAAACATCCATTGATGGAATAACCTGGTCATTTAGTATATTCAGGTATCAGCTGACCTCATTATCTGAGCTCATACTGTTGCTGAACCTGGACCTGAGCAACTGCAGCAACCCCAGATCATCACACTGCCCCCACAGGGTCATACAGTAGGCACTAGGCATGATGCTGCATCACTTCATCTGCCTTTCCGGCCACATTTCTTCCTGGAAGACGATGGTCCGCTATCCTTCCAGTTTTTTATAATGCGTTGGAATGTCCTGAACCCAGTTTTAGTAGTTTCTGCATCTCCTTAGATGTTTTCACCTCTTGATGCCAATGATTTGACCCTTCTCAGACAGACTAACATCTTTTCCAAGACCACGGATGTGTCTTTCCACATGGTTGTCTAGGAAATGAGAAGCAAGTCATTGCACCTGTTGGGGTTAAATAACTTGTTGCCAGCTGAAAGATAATCGCCCATGCAGTAATTATCCAATAGGAGGCTCCTACCTACCACCCTTGTCATCAAATATAATGGTTATGCAATCAAGTACCAACTGTGGTGTGACTAAACAAGACAGGAAAGAAAATACACTATAGAATGCCTAAAAACACTTTTTTTGGCAGTACAATGTCATAACGTAGCTATTGATGTAAGAACTTAATAACAAAAATCACTTATCAGGAAAAGCATGGAAAATGGCTAGATATCAGTTCTATTTTTGTTGTTATCATTATTATTTGTCCAGACAACTGTACCTTTAGTAGTACCACGCATTAAAATGACCAAGAAATATGAGAAAACAAGGGTGGTTTCCATGACTGCATTATACATATATATATATATGTACATATATATATATATATATATATATATATATATATATATATATATGTACATATATATATATATATATATATATATATATATATATATATATATATATATATATCGTAGGCTTATACATATGGAAAATGAAAAGTATTTTGCTTGACTATTACAAGCTGGGAAAACGTGAGATAACCATGTCAATGCAAGTAACATTATAGCACCTGCTACATATCACATATTTACACATTTGCCCAGGGAAGGTAAGAGGGGGGATACTTAATAGACTATTTTTTCATAACAACTAGGTCCTTCCGTAACATTAAAGGTAGAGATTTGTGCAAGTAAACTCCATCTCAAACGGCGTCTATGGGCCTCTACTCTTGTGCAGTGCTGAGTTTGAATGCAACTTCCTTTCCCCCTGTCTGTAATTCGCTTTTTAGCTTTGTTTTTTTGTGGTCAGGACGTTTCTGGGTGAAGAGTTCTGTTTATATTGCCAGCCAATGACAAAGCTAAGGGCATGACGCTGTGTGGGGATAAGCTCATAATAGGGAATTGTCACGCTTCCGTGTTCCTGTTTCCGGAATTTGTCGAATTTAAGCATTTCTTCTTTCGGGCCAGTTCAACAATAGCTGAATCCAATGTTACTGCTCCGTTTCACTTTGTAAATTCGAATAAACAACGGCAACCCTGCTTAAGTTTTCATGAATTCCCAACTGAAGCAATGCTAAGGAATTAGTAGATCAAAGTGATTCGCCAGGGTGAAGGGCCAAACTTTATAATAAAACAAGGTAGCACGTTTGCTTGTAGCTGGCAGCTTAGATCATTTTCACACAGGACCCATTTAGGTCGACTTAACTCGGTTTTGGTACCGAACATGGCGCGACTGGGTCTGTGTGAACACGCCACTCATGCTCGTAGTCGACCCAACTAGCCTGCTCTCGGAGCGGCTGTACAGGGTGGTTTCGAAGTGGATTGCGTTGACTTGAAATGCAACGCCAGTGATGTGTTAATGTGTAGCAGTTTAAGCTCGTCCTAAATCCCAGATACTCCGCCTTTTTTTTTTTTACTTATTCTTTATTAAACATAAACATACAGACACAAACTCAACAAACACAGAGGAGATGTATATTATAGTCACTACTAGGGATGTAACGATATCCACATCTCACGGTACGATATTATCTCGATATGAACCTCACGATACGATATTTATCTCGATATTGTGGGGAGGCTCACGATAACAATAATGATGGTATAAAATGCTTTGACGAGTCATTGTTACAATAGTTATAGTCAAATTCAAGGTTATGACATTTTGACCTGCCTGAAAAACTTTTGCTGAAGCTGAAATTCAAGTAAAAATCCAACATATTTATTGAGAAGACAGCTCAGATACTAGATTAGATAAACTCAACCAGGCAATAAAACAGCATATTTACTAAGTAAAAAAAAGACCCAGGCACAAAGAAACGGCCTCGTCTTTAGTAGTCAATAAATTTAAAATAAGTAAGTCCGCCTGTCTGTCAGTGGTCAGTCATATATGAACTTCTACACCAGGGGTAGGCAACTCCGGTCCTCGAGGGCCGGCATCCTGCTGGTCTTTAGGGCTTCCCTGCTTCAACACACCACCTGATGTCCAGAGCTTGGCTGCACAAGTCTGCTAATTACCCATTGATTGAAGTCAGGTGTGTTGCAGCAGGAAAAGTCCTTATACCTAGCACCGTGATGTCGACAATCAGCTGATCAGATGCTCTTCTGCATCTGCTGCTGCAGGTTAAACGAAGAGTTTTAATGAACAGCTGATCGAGGTGGTGAAAAAATACGAAAATGTGTACAGCACGCGAGGCGTTTAATACACGGACATAGAGTTGTCACGATACCAAAATGAGTAACCACGATACTATACCAGACAAAGTATCACGGTTCCGGGTAGTATCACGATACCGCACCCTTTTTTAATTATTATTCCTTATATGAACTGCAATTTGTTTGTACAAGTTATACATACTTGTTACTTATAATGCTGTTTGGTGCATAATAAACATAACACTTGTGAAGTAAGAATTAGACTGAAACAAATATGGTTATGAACAACATTTATCAAATACTTAAAAAAAAAAAAAACAGATCCACTGATTGTATGTCCAGTCAAATTTTGAGGTATTCTTTGAAGTAGAATAGAACTTGGGCAAAGGCATATCAAAGGCTACTTCATTGAACTGTAGCTCAGTTCTATAAAGACCCTTTCCAAAAAATTAGAATATCATGGAAAAGGTGTTTATTCTAATCTATTTTTTTTTGAAAGGGTCTGTAAACTACAGAGGACAAAATACAATAAACAGGAACTGGTTCCCTGTAATAACTAATGAAATAATATGTTTATGCATTTTCTAGGTGCCTTAAACTTTGACACCCTTTAACTCTTCATTCCTCAGCCTGTACACGGGGCATATAATGTAATTATAATATTATAGGCTATTAATATTAGCTAATGAGCAAATAAACAGGGCCTACTAATCTGGTATTTGACATACAAGTCTGGGTGACGACACTGCAGGTGTTTTATGAGGTTGGATGTGTTCCCTCCTTTGGCTCCTATAGCTTGGTGGCAGCGCCTGCACAGTGGACGGCTATCGTCTACTACTTTACCGTCTGTGCCTTGTTTTAAGCCATAATAGTTTCAAATGTGACTTTTGGAGTTTGGTTTTTTGAGCAAGATTTGCGGTGCCACTGGTGCCACTCCCGCCGCTGTCACCGCGGCAGACTCGCCGTTCTCTGCCATGCCGAGTGTGTGCTTCGTGTTAGTGCTGCATGTGCACAACGAGGCTGCATGTGCACAACGAGACCGCTTGTTGTTTTGTTTTGTTTTTCGCCGATTTTTTTTTTTTTTTTTTTAAGAAGCGGAGCTGTCTTCATGGACTTCCTTCTTGCCGGTAGAAACATACGAACAGCCATCAGTTTGCAGACGGGTGGATCCAACGTGCGTAAACAGCCTATCATATCCATGAACGTCACCAGTAAGCGGCAAACAGCCAATCATTCAGCAGCTGTTTGGTTAGGTTGCAGTAGCTGCCATGTGGGTTTGTTGACAGGGAGAAGCATGCAGTGAGAGAAGCAGGGAAGAGAGTAGAGACGGACGCTACTAGCTAAACTGGACCGGGTATTAGTAATCCACGGTAGTACCGTCGTGTATAAATTCTAGTATAGTAGGAACCGTTATGATCTGGTAGCGCGGGGTACCGTGGGTACCGTTGGTACCGTGCAACTCTACACGGACATCACCGCATGCACAGCCCCCCCGGACCAAGTTCGTCATTAAATATAAACTCACCAAGTTAACACGGCGGTCTCCGCGGCGTCACGGCCGAAGCTTCTCACAGAGGAATAACCAGACCAAAACAAACTTTCTTGTGGTCCCTGCGGCCTCCAGAACAGGAACAAAGTTCTCGCTTCTCGTGGAGAATAACAGCTGTTTCCATCCTCGTGCTGTATTCACCTGACCGCCTTTCACCTTGTTATTCCTGTGCGTAAGGGCTACGTCTGTTCCCATTGGCTCAAAAGAGC
Source organism: Atherinomorus stipes (assembly GCA_023101725.1). Taxonomy (NCBI): domain Eukaryota; kingdom Metazoa; phylum Chordata; class Actinopteri; order Atheriniformes; family Atherinidae; genus Atherinomorus; species Atherinomorus stipes. Next base: position 15,626 of record JALJCO010013546.1, on the reverse strand, counting down.
GCACTGGCAGCAAAGGATCATGGTCTATGTAGTTTAGTACGTTACACTACGCATAGAGCGGACTGAAAACTATTATTTTTGTCTCAAGAGACATGCTGTTTCATACCGTGACAAGACCACGACGATTTCGCGGCAGTTTACCTCCGGCGATATCGCGATATCGACAATATCGTTACATCCCTAGTCACTACTACATTAATAAAAGATCATTTGGAAAAAATTATCGTACCTTATGGAAAGTCAATATCTTTCAAAAGAGAACTTTGCACACACTATAATACTAATTAATATTAAAAATAAAAATAGTGGCACTTTGTTTTCTTCAGCGATTTCTGGCGCCCCCTGGTGATAGGTGCCCTTGGTTTTTGCCTAGCCTGCCTAAGCCATGGGCCGGCCCTGTCGATACTCTAATCAAAAACTTGATCTGTTTAGAAAATTGCTTTGAAAACAGACTTCACTAACGGAAAGGTATTAGAAAAACAATCGAGCTTCAGACCCTCATTGTCCTCTCTCAGTTTAAAACTCTTGTTACAGACTTGTTGATGGAAATGTGGGATTGCGCAGGTGCTTTGCTGCATGATGCTTTGACCTGGTAATGTATACTCTGTTACATGTCAGCGTTGTTTATTGCTGAACTACTAATATGAGAAAGCGTATGTGTTGCACATCATGTGACTATGACCCGGAAGCTGTTAGCACCAAAACAGAGCAGAAACAGCGGTGGAGACGTCAGAGTTTTACATTCTTGTTAATAATTCTACTGCTGCACTGTGGTTGGCCCAGTCAATTTTTTACCGAGTGGAAATCACTTCCCAATGAAAGGAACCCAGACTGACTTGCCATGTATCTCTTACATGTCATGGTCAGGCTGGTGTACCAGGCTATATCAGATGTGGACTGAAGTCACTGTAACTGACAGACCACGTCTTCACATAGAGGCTGTTTATGCCTTTGCATGCAGCGGCTGTTGTCCATCTGCCAGGTTTCACACGAACGCAGCATAAAAGTACCAGCGAGTTGCTGCGATATGCAATTGTTACACAATGTGCCTTTAAACTTCCAGATGTTTGATTAAAAGATGTATATTTTAAATTATATAGTACATACTAACTGTTCATGTAGATGTTATTTTGCTGTGTTAAGTTGTGCAGGGCTAAAACAGCTAATTGGACTTCTTCAGGTGATACCCAAGGTCATCTGCAACTTTGTTCATAGGCCCGTTGTTACATGAAGTTTTTTAATTCAAAATTGATTATTCCAAATTAAATAATTAGGAATTCTTCTCTTTTCATGTTTACATAGAAATAATTTTGAATTAAGGTTTACATGGAAAACATGTTTATCTAATTCCACTTTAGATCTGGGGCTTAAGAAAGATTCTGATTGGACAGGAGGCGGATGTGACATATTTACGCCTACCCGGAAGTACACAGACACCGTCTCCTGCTCCTTTGATATGTAATTAGAAATTTAATTATGCTTAAGTAATGTATTTAGCTTGTATTTTTCTAATTTATATATAGTTTAAACTGATGAATCAGTTGCAGTTATTGCCAATTAATTTGCAGTTTTGATTGATAATTGTACAGCTGTTTGGACAAAAGTTTCCTTTTACATTTCCTTTCATTTTGTCAATTTTGTATATCTCTGCTCTACTTGTGCTTGTAAAATAAATCGGTCTTCAATCTTATTACAGTTTTAATACATTCATCAATACAAATCATTTAGTTTGTTTGGGTTGTTTACATTGTTGTTTTGCATAACACATGCTGTTTAAAACCTCAATATATCTGAGTTAACACACCATTTAGTTGACCAGTGGAAACAGGTGAACAGAGAAAAGAGAACAATCCGCACCATGTGTGTCAACTAGGGATGGGGGATACTGAAATTTTTCATGTCAATACAATACTATACTTTTTGTCCTTTAAAAGAAAATCCCATTTGTCATTCTTTGCTTTAATACCTTGAATACAAGGGCAATATTAAATATAAGTAAAACCTGAGAACAGAAGTACTGGAAACAAATGCTTTTAAAACAATAATAAATTATAGTGATGATAAAATTAAACAAAAATAGATTAAAAATGTCTTTCAATGATCAAATAGTAATACATACTAACTAAAATAATCAAATTTATTAAGTGGAAAATGTTGAAATAGAAAATGTAATAGTAATATTACAAATTTACCAAAACATAATGTACAATAACCTGCATTAAACCACTGAAAGACAACAAAACATCATCATCAGCACTAACAGTAGCAACAATATCATGACATCTGATAGGCTACCACCATCATGTGATACAGAAGCTAGAATCTGGCTGCTTTCATGATTTCATTACCTAAAACTCTCAGAAGTAGAAACAAATAGCATGTTTTGTATCTGTACAGTGGTATCCTGATACTCAAAGTATCAATTCTGATATTTTGTCTGGCTGGTATTGAAGTATCGACTCCAAGGTATTGATATGCCCATCCCTGGTGTCAACTGGTTCCAGAGAGGGCTGTGTGGCTGCAGGTTTTCATTCAACAAAGCGGGAACACACCAGACGCTTTAGTCTTTAGGTTAAGACTGGACTCACTAGATGAAATTAGTGAAATCTGGTGTGCTCCTGCTCTGTTGGAATGTCTCTGTAAATGCGTTGGACAAGAATGTCGTCCTTTGCATAGACTACAAAGTCACACCAGTCCATGCCTGTGATCAGGAGCTGCCCTTGCACTTGCCAGTAGTAGCAGTGACTAGACAAAAGTTTCATTGAGCCGTTACACTTCTTTAAATAGTTGCAGTCGACGTAACTTTTAGCATTCAGGCATTTGATCTCCAATAAACCAAAAGTTGGTCTCTCTGTGGGATCAAAAACCACACCATTAGGAGAGGAGCCCAACCATGGAGCATCAGGATGAATGACAAACCCACAAGGCCAGTAGTTGGTGTTTTTGATCCTGCAGTATTCCTGAATAGCCAATGGTACAAGTGCAAGGCCCCTCCCCATGGTGGCGGTGGCTGTTGTTTCCTTCTTGATTCGCTGCGCTAAACTGAGAGCAGAAGTGGACCCTCTTACATGGCACACTTCTCGGAAACGAGAAGAAGTAATTCGGGGTCTCCTGACATTATGCCACTCAACTGATGCACTCTGCTCCCTGGTAGCAACTTCAATTTGTCTGGATTGTTCCAGCGTTGTCGCAAGACACCCCAGTTTCAGCTGCTGCTGGTGGCTGCGGACAAACTGGACACGGGTTGGCTCAAGATGGTAGTTGTCCAATGGCAGTGGTGGTGGTGAAGGGACATTCATGTGGCAAATGATGACTCTGCTGACAGGTGGTGGGTGCTGGAAAGCGATAGGACTGCCTTCCTGGACTTCTCCAAAGGCTGAGTCAACTAAAGGGACATCAGCACTGATGGCCATGGTGGTAATGAGAGGAGCAATGTCTGCTGCAAAGTCCTGATGAACATCTGCCACTCTGAGGACATCAGGGTCCGGCATGTTGCCCCGCACAGCCTTATAACTTTTGCTCCTTTAAAAACAGCAAGACATTCAATTAAGAACTGTGCGTTTTACAGCAACAAGATAACTGAATATATTTACAACAATTACCTTACACCATTCACAACTGTGCGCTGTTTCGGCCTTGCAGACACAAAAACCATGTCACGTACGCGGCCTGGTTTCACACCCTGTAAAACAATGAAAATAAGCGTTACCATAAAAATGATACCCATAAAAACCAAATATGTAGAGAGGAGATGTGATATGTGAATGTAGTACATAAGTATTTTTATTTTAAACCAAATTCACATTAAATATATACGTCCTTCCACAGCAAGTTTAATTTTACACAATTGCAATAATGTTAATTTAATTATGTAGGTGACATCAATGATTTACAGTAGTCCTCAAAATTATTCATACCATCCAATTAAGGAAAACACTAAATTCACGATGGTAAATTGTGAATCGACGGGGGAGTGGATAGCCCAGTGGCACGAAGGACCCGGGTTCGATTCCCCGACACGACTCCTGGGTGTACCACTGTGGACCCCTGGTCCTTAACCCCCAACCAACTGCTCCCCGGGCGCTTTAAGTAGCAGCCCACTGCTCTCTGATACTCACAGTACAGAGATGGGTAAAATGCAGAGCCCTAATTTCCCCTCGGGGATCATACAAGTATAACAAAAAAAAAGATATTTCAATTAACAAGAAACTAATAAATAAAAATTTACAAAACCAAACAAACAAAAATGTCCCAGATTAGAGCAGCTTGCTTATGATGAGTGGATCAAAACGCCTGTTAACAGGTGCAGAAGTCTTTTTGAACGTTACAGAAAACAAGAGGGACCCAACTGCAGTCATGGTACGTCGCCATATATCCAATCCACGCCGGAAGTCCCAATCGGAAGTTTCTTTTTGATGTAACTTACTAAATGTTAACCGTACCCCTGACCCTTCTCCTAACCCTAACCACCCGACTACACTATAAGCATCTGTTTGCAAGCCGCAGATAGTTACTCTTGGCGGTGTTTAACTAACTTCCGCATGAGACTTCCTGTTTGGATTGGATGTATGACGGCACCCTTGTCGGTCTTTGTAACTGCAGTTAGGTACTCTTGCAGAAAACACCTGATTGCAGTGATCAAAGTGTTGCTCAACAAAATTTTTGCTTCAGAGCCCCATCATGCTTGTTTACTTGTTTTATTTTTTGTTTGTTTTTAATATTTCTGTTGAACCACAATTCAAAATCAATGATTTTCATATATTTTTCATTTATTACTACTTTGGTCAATTTCAACTGATTTCACTGACAGATGATTTTTTTTTCCCTTAATTGGAGGGCATGAATAATTCAGAGGATGACTGTATATATCGTAATCAAAAACTAATATGGTTTGTCTAATAATATGGCTTCCCTTGCCATGATGCTTCAAATCAAACTATAGGGAATGTTACATCTTGTTATATACAGTAGGGCATGGGTCCTCATGTGATGCTCACTCACCATGGTCCTTGGTTTGTGCCAGCTCTGTTCCGTTTCCGTACAGCTCAGTACTCGTGGCACGGCAGCCAAATTGAGAGCAGAGTAGTGTGCGGTCTGGTACAGTAGTGCTACACTGTGATTGCACAACATCGTTCCAGCCGCACAGGAACACTCTACTTCAGCAATTTCATTGTTTCAATTTCAAATTTTACAGGGGAGCACTCTTCAAACTTCATCTAAACACAAAACATATTGTCATCAAAAACTGAGTAATTATTGCTTTATCATTTGTACAACCAGAAAATGAGAACACAAGTACTGGCAAGTGGGGGGAAAAGCCTGGAACACAGAACAGGATTTCAGAGTATTGAATAATGTTTTTGTGCCCTTAATTGTGAATTTGTATGCATTCTGGGTTAACACTGCAATTCCAATTTGCGTTTTATTTGTTAAATGCTTTGCAGAGATTTAAATGCTTTTAATTAGGGCTGTGTTAAACGATTATTTTTTAAACGATTAATCTATCGATTATTTTTTCGATGCATCGATTAATCTAACGATTCACTTTTTTAGTTCGATTCGACTCGATTCGATTCGATTATCGATTATCTCCTCATAAATTGACAGACAGCAATTTATATGTGCTGATAAAGATATCTAAAATGTAAAAAAGAGCATGAATAAAAAGGCAGTGGGAGCAGCAGCCTGTCATGGAGTTTTTCATGAACCAACAGAATGTAAAATTTATGTTGAAAACACAGCGGACTGAAAAACTGGCTTTTAATTCTTTCATTTACATGAAAATAATAATTAAAAAAGTCATTATTGAAATAATATGATCATGTAAAATTGGAGGATTTAAGCTAAGACAGACAGTATTTTCCAACAAAAGATAATGAAGATAAGTAAACATTCAGAGTTGAACATTATATTAAACATGGGTCTAGCTTCCAGAAAAAGTGCATCTTCATCTTTATTCTGTTAATGCTAAATACGGGTGCCAATCACTTGGAAATGAAATTAAAAATTCTTATTTATCCCAGAAGTGATAACAATACTATTACCAACAGATGAAACACTAATATGAGGTTGACAACGTGACCCGGCATCAGCTGTAGTTCACACGCACGGCCAGCAGATGGAGCTCGTGCTTCATGCTGACCGTCTCAAACAGGCCTGACGTGTCTGAAGACATGGCGTCCATCTCACGGAAGTTGTCTCATGTCTCACGTACATTAGGCTTCGGATTCGCCATCCCTAATATATAGTTATACCTTCGATAAACGAGTGTGGGCCCTCACTGCCTTACACTTTAGAAACTTGGAAGAGCCACTCGCGGAGATCGCGCCGCCATCTTTGTTTTAGTCTGAAGTCGCATGGCGCCGCCATCTTTGTTTTGGTCTGACGACGCATCGGTACGCATATTTTGCGTCGACGTATTTTTTGACGAATCGTCCCAGCCCTACTTTTAATATACAAAAAGCTGACAGAACTGTATTTGCAGTACAGTTGAGTTTTTATCATAAGTGTTATGGTAGCTCAAGCTTTATGTATGTATCACAAAATATCGAAAATCCATTTCTACTACGCATTTAGGTCTATGAGCATGATTATGTGAGCAATCACAATGTAATCATGTCCTCGGCTTTAGTAGGCATCATGCATGTAGAGACTAAATAATAGTTCTCCAATAAGTAAAAAATCGTTCTGTCACAGCTTCCTGATGTTGTGACAGATGTGTCTTGAACTCCACATGTCTGAACGCATCAGCTGTATGCCAACCAATCACGGAAGAAAACAGCAGTAATCGCTCTTGTAGGAACCTGTACTGTGTTCCGATCTTGTATCAGAACAAATAAAAAAATAGTCAAAAGAGCGAATTAAATGGCCTTTCTTTGAACTGGCCGTAGCATTAACATTATGAAAGAGTTTTGAACTTGAAGTGTAGCAAGGAACTGAAACCTGGACTAGCTTCTGGGGTTATCATGTAAGCTAATGCTAAAGTGAGATGTGTATTAGGCCCGTGCAAAGACATCATCGCTACATGAATCACATGGTATGACACGTCACTTTTCCGCACCAGTCTGCCATGTTTGTGGGCAAGCTATGGGTTGCCATGGTAACTTAGCCAGAACACATTGGGGAAGAGTGAGACACACGAGGCGAACTACGGCAGATATATTTGTATATTTGTATATGCTTTTTAATATATATTTTAGATAAGTAATCTATTTGCCATCATTGTATCCTCTCGTCTGTTTATATGCAAACGCACTGCAGTTTCATATTTGGAGGGTTTGGAGGGGAAACTGGATTTCATTCCTTGGCATTTTACCAAATTACCAAATTGTGTGTTGTGGCAGCAAATATTTATTCATTTGCAGAAGCTAACCTCCTAATGTGGCTCTCTTCATCGTTTGCAGTTCAGCACCGGACAGCACTGAGTCAGAGACTCTAATTAACACGTTTCCTTACATGGAAAGCTTTGTCGGAATGGTGGGACGTTTGTGTGCCAGAATAGCGGGATTTCGGGATGGTAGTATGTTGAAATGACAGTATTTCGGAATGCCAGCATGTAACCAGCAAATTCTACCCATGTTACGTAAGTATCCCGATTTCAAACAATGGCCTCAAAACATGGAGAATCCTCACGTCGACCCCCGCGGGGCTTACGCTGGGACGTCACGTTCCTAAGCCCTATTCCCTCCCTCTCGGTTCCTACACTACCGTCTCGAGCTGCAGGGCGCGTCTGGGCGCGTCTAGGTAAGCACATCAGGGCAGTGACGTTTGGATCATGTGACCAACCGTAACGTTTTCTAAATTATTATTTCCTTTTATTTATTGTTTTTGGCATCACCAACAAACTTTAACTCAACAAGAATAAATAAAATAAAATAAATTAAAAATATATTTTTAAAAAAAGAAGGAGACAATAGGGCACTTTGGGCACCAAGGGGTAAAGGGGCAGGTGCTTGAGCCCCCTCTGCACCCCCTCTGCACGTGGCTGCTTTACACTGTATTTTAGTTTGGGAAGCTCCATATTTACCCAAAATGACTAAACTATCCATATTCTAACATAAGAATTGATTCCAGAAAAAAAAAAGGCTAGTATCGGAAATATTGATAGAAATTTCAGTATCAGTCCGCACATCACTACTTCATACTCCTGTATACACATCATATATTTATAAATAAAACTGGTATGAATGACAATAGCTGCGTTTACATGGACAAATAATTCATCTATCTGATTGAAATCTTTCCGATCAGAGCTTCCAGTTGGCGTGTTTACATGGACAGTGGGGAAAGTGATATGATTGGTTGTATTCACTTGATGGACAGATATGTTCGTGATGCTTTTTCCATGTGCAATAGTTCTTACTTAGTGAGAAGATGGGCTTTCTTTTTTTATTTATAATCTTTTGACCATCGAAATGCTCAATAATCATTAACTGTTTCATAGGGATTAAAAAATACAGCCTTCCAACGGGTCCGTGCTGGACCCGCGGCTAAAGCACATGAATACATCATGAATAGATCTGCTATGGAGCCGGGGCAAAGGTGCAGCTACAGCTTCAGGTCCGCTTATGCTCCGCCTAACATCAGAATTTCCAGTCAACTCAGAACGCGGATCAGCGGCAGATCCGTTCCTCCGTGCAAGTGAACTTCTATATGACTCCGCAAGGCGGATCCGCGGCACCGTCCATTTACTATCTGGGTTCTGTTTTGCTTCCGCCATCTTCCCTGAATTTGCTATGTCACACAACCCTCACGTGGTTCAAGAATGCACAGAGACAAAATTCCACCAAAACCATCAGATTGTTTACACGCTCATGTTTTCCTGCTGACCGGATCATGAAAAGCACCCCTCTCGATCGGATTGAAAATTCTTTCCAATCGAGGCCGATCGCATCAGCTGACATGTTTACATGACGCATTTTCATTCTGATTGGCGTTTGATCGGGTCAAAATTGCACCATGTAAATGCAGCTATTGGCAGATTTGTATGGTGGTTTTTTTTATACTTTTGGGTGCATTTATTTATAGGTGCACTTATTTTAACCTTTAAGGAATTCACAAGGGTTGATAAAAACACAAAAAAGTGAGACTCAAAACAAGAGGCCACACTGTGAGAAAATATCTATTCAATCTAACAGTATACTTAAAGAAAAAAGAGTTTTAGCTGTTAGTATTTAACAAATAAAATTAATTTAAAGAAGCTTTATAAAACAGTGAGCTGAACTTAAGTATCAGGCAAGATACTATAGTGCTAAAACTGTAATGTAACAATGAGGTTTGCTAAACACAAGAATGTTAACTCTAAAGTGAGTAAAAAAAAAATCCCTGCATGCTCAAACCTGGTTCAGTTTTAAGCTAAACAAACAAACAAGGAAGTCATCTTACTTTTGTTCAAAGCCATTTGTGTTGTAAATTGACCTCTTATAACATGATGTAGCATTTAAATATGATGGACATACACCATTGCAAGTTGCTTCCATATCATACAAATTTCAACTTTATTTACAGTACACAGGTTGTGTCATATGCTTTCTTTGGCCCTTTCACAACTGATTAATGAGGTACAGATCTGTCCGGAAGAAGATTAGGGCCAATGGAAAAAAATAAAAATAAAATAAAATTCTGAGAAAAAAGTCAGAAGTATGACTTTAACCTCAGCTAGGATTAAAGTGAGAATTCTGACTTTTTTCAGAAATTAAAAAAAAAATTCCCCGAAAAACTTTTTTTTTTTTTTTTTTTTTTTTTGTTCTGGGGGAAAAACAGAGAACTCTGAGATTAAAGTCAGAATTCTGATTTTTGTTTTCAGAATTTTATTCAATCTTTTTCAGTGGTCTATAGATCTTACTTCATATTAAAGGCGCTATAGAAGATGTTTCATCATTTCAGAAAGCAGAGACTGTTAACGACTTTTTGAATAATGCGCATGCACAAGACCAACCTGCTAGATTCACAGCTCCCTCCTCCGGCCACAGAAAAACGTGCACGAGCCACCCCGATGTTTAGCAGACAGAAGGTACAGATTCTCCATCATGTCACAAACACAAGTAAATGGAATGGCGTTGTCTGAACGTCGCTAACTGCTAGCAGAATGATGTTACCCCTCCTGCTGTAAACATCAGACGAGTGTGCGCAGCTTCCAGGTCGCAGTATTGCTCTTGCCAATAAATACCGTCCATCGATCAGTCTCTACTATTACCCGTTAAAATGACTGTTAATCACTCTTACTATGGTAGTAAAAGTGATTGACAAGCCAGAGGACAAATAAACAATGTAAGGAATGCAGAGATGATTGGAGGATGTTTTTTCAGCCCCATTACTTTCCACAGCTGATGCATAATAATATTTAAAGCTTTTAATTAATGATAGTGTAGCCTATGGGGTAGTGAACAAAATTTTACCAAATATTGCAAAAATTGTCAAAAGAAACATTGTCAATAACACCTTTAACCTGTTTTCTGACTGATAAAACTGATGTTGAGTAAAGTTTAAAAAGAAAAAAAAAAACAAAGATATGTCTCACTTACAGAAATAATTATATGTAGAGTTTTTCAATCAAAATTCTGTGTTTCATTAAAAGACCAGGCAACTTTTAGAACAACTGCTATGTCATTAAGTGGCTAACATAAATAAAAGTAGCTGTGGTGGCCAATGTGTTAAACAAAACAACACAAGGATTTGTGTTTGTGGATATTTTCTAATTACTGTACAACTCACTCTGGTCTTATTTATCTGAAGATAAAAGTGATGTGTGAAAGGAGAAAAAATTGTCCAAACAGCCAGTGGCTTATAGCATCAATTATCAGTTTCATGCAAGGCAGCACTGGCATTCATCCATTACTGACATTTCCATTAGCACATAAGCCATGCAACATGAATGGAGGTTGCTTTTCCAGGAGCAGTACTTGCTCATGCATGATAAAGATCAGTTGCGTAATGGTACCTAAAGCACACTCCCACAAAACTGTGTATTTAAACAAAAATCTGAGGTGTTTCAACAGATCTTCTTCAGAACTTCTCAGGCTCATTAACTGAGGTAAGAAAGGTGTTTTATGCTGGGATCAGGCTTAAAAAATTATCTTAGTATCTTTTGTTAACGCATGTTTCATTATAATTCAAGCAGTTTAGTGGTTTTAAACACCCAGATTCATCTACAGGTTCATCAGCGCAGATAATGGTCATTTCTCTCTCTCCCCATCAGAATGGATTTCTTTTCAAGACTGAAACAATGGAGTTATGATGTGACTGTATTTACTGGTTATCGTGCTTCTGCCACCACTTTGAACAATGTCTTCATCAAGCTGGTGGGCACAGATGGGGAGAGTGAACGCAAGTGGCTCGTGAGCTTAAGAGGAGCATCAGCATTCCTCAAAGGCACTGTAAGTCTGCAAGATCAGACTCAGTTTCATTTTTACCAACAGCATATGTGCAGCCCTGCAAGCTTACCACAAAGTTGCCAGAGCAAAAGATAACATGATGACATTTAATTTTCTTCACACTTAAGGTAATTGTATGCTTATTTACTTTGTCATTACTCAAGAGCGCAAGCTTTACTGTGTGCTGTCCCACTTCCATTGGGAAACTGGTGCTTCTAGAGCTGGATAAACAGCGTCTTCCATTATGTCCTGAAGACTCTTGGTTCCCTGACAAAGTGGAAGTGAAATCCCCTGAAGGAGACATCTATCACTTCCCCATCTACCGCTGGATCACTGACAGTGAGGTGCACCGCTTCAGAGAGGGAACAGGTTTGTGGAACTGTTCACTGTCCACAGGAGCTTTGGACAATATAAGACTGGTTCAGTAAGTTAGTCCTTCATTCCAACACACAAAACTGAGTAAACCTTGTTTTAAACTGTTTTTGTCGTTGTTATTGTGTTGTTTTACCTCTTGTTCTTCAGCTCTAACAATCTTCCAAGATGACCATCATCTCGGAAAATACAGTCGGGAAAAGGAGCTTAAACAGCGTAAAGAAGACTATCGGTGAGAGCTCAAAGCTCTGATTCATTTCAGTATCATACATCCAGAAATGTATCATAACACAAGGCTCCTCCATCTTTATTTAAGTAAATATTACAGGATTCATTTAAATTAATTTAACTATAAAAGATGTCAAAGAATTCAAGTGTATTTTATTTGCATTTTCTGAAATAAAATGGCAGACACATTATAAACTCTTTACAGCTGGGATGTGTACATGGAGGGACTACCCCACTGCTTGAAAGTAGATGACCCTAATTCACTGCCATGTGAAGTCCGTTTCTCCTTCACCAAGACCACACAGTTCCTCTTCACTGCATCCACAGGGTGAAGTCCATACATTCATATTGCTTAATATATACCCGCCTGTTTATCTTCTTATTAGTCCATAACATCATTTATCACATTCAGTCACTGTTTTTGCCTAATATGTTGGTTTTTTGTTTGTTTATTTTTTCACTTTTTTTTTGCAGGATTACAGAACTGCACCTGAAGGGACTGACCCTTTCTAAGAAGAGTTGGACTAATATGAAAGACATTGATCGGGTGTTCTGCTGCAAAACGACTGCCATAGCAGGTACTGTACAATCAGTGCAGGTTATGTAACTGAATGCATTGATCTACATTATCAAATCATTATTGAAGTGAAAATCACTGATCAACTTGTTGCAGCCTATAGTAAGTGGTGGGATTTACTGAGCAGGAAGTGACCAAACACTTAGGGCCCGATTTACGAAAGGTTTGCGCTTGTTAAAACAGGCGCTATCTTCATTACGCACGCAATAATCCGCCAGAGCTGATTTACAAAGCAGGGCAAAAGGAGGTTTGCGCCTGTCAAGGGGCAAAATAGCGCCGCTGTCCATTTTGCGCATCTGCTTCAGATGAATATGCAAAACTGGGCGTTTCTGCCAGAAGGCGCAAAATATTGGGAGGAGACTATGCAAAACCTCAGTTTAACACGCGCAATGTGATCTATCAACTGTTCAAAGGAATGCGGGGGCAAAAGATTGCGTGTAATTTAGCACGTCTGAAAAGCAGGTATAACTGGCAGCTTTACGCACTGATGGCTGAAAGATGCTGCAGGACTGCAGACATCGGGTCAGAATCATTTCTCATGATGTGTTCAGGCGACACGTCAAGTTTTCACTATTTAATTAAATAACAATCAACATCACTGTTTAACACGGTTATTCTAGACATGAACCAGAACATCTGCAGCTGCAGCATCATGGTAGTTAAAGCTGATATCAATTATGTCTTTTTATTTTCTTTTACTTTTTGCCAATGGCATATTTTTAAATTAAAATCATCTCCTGCTCCTCCACACCCCAGCAACTGCTGCTGCTCTGAGGTTGCTTTCCTGCGTGAAGTTGGCCCCCACCCCACAAAAAACTCAGTGAAAATAACCAGTAACGCACAAACTATTGATACTACTTTAGTTTTGCGTGGGGTGGGGGGCAATTACGCAGGTCCCGCGCCTGGCATTGTGCCAAAGAGCGCGCAGTCTGTGCGTAATATCAGATCATCTTCAACAGCGTCTCGTTATCCATGTCCTTAAACTGGCCTCTTCTTACGATCCACAGGGAAACCTGCTGCATTATTTTTATTTATAGTTATTATGGAGAGTTCATTTGCAAAAACAGACAAACGCCACTGTGGAAAAACGGAGTTAACTGCTTTTGTTGCTGTCGGGTACAAACGTCCTATCTCCATTTTACATTATTAAAACCCTCTACTTCATGTGAGCTTGATTTTCTGAAAATATTCAAAAAGTAAATGAAGAGTTTATTTGCAAAAGCAGTTAACTCCGTTTTTTCTAAATGGCGTTTGTCTTTTTTTGCAAATGAACTCTTCATATTTATCTTATATTCTGTTTTTTATTTGCCTCATTATATCTCTGAAACTAACATCTCTCTATCAGGATGAATTTCATTTTGCGTTTACCACATGCTCTTCTGAACTTTCCGTGGCGCAGTCGGAGCGCACGCTAAATCCTCATTTAAATCCTGCTGTTTGCGCCTGTTACAGATTGCGCGTGTAATCTTTGTAGATCACCCGCAAACGCTAAAATGACAGCGCACGCTATTTTTTTTGCGAGGCAAAGACATTAGACTCGCAATTTGGATTCTTTGTAAATCAGGCCCTTAAAGTCAAAGAAAGCAGAAAAAAAGGCAACATAAAAATCTGAGACTTTTTTCCAGCAGCCTAATTGTGTTGACCAAACCAAACAGCCCTGGTCCCGAGCCACTATCTGTCTGTAAATATGTGTTCAACTCTTACAGTCAAAAATTCCAGAAAATCTATTCTTATGTTCAACAATTACACACAGCAGCAGTTTTTTCCAGCATCTATAGAAATAAGTGTGAGCTATGCAAACATAGCAAGATAAATGACTATATTTATGAACAAGCCCCATTAATTATTTTTTATGTAAGATTTTATCACATTTTCCCTTTCAGGTCCAAATTGTTCATAGAACATTTGCACGGGGTCAGTGCAGTGCTTGAGGTTCACACTGTTACAACTTGTGTGCAGAGAAATGGATGCATTTGCTTTTTTGTGTGATGGATCCTCTATTAACATCATTCTGTCCTCAGTCTTTTGGGTGTTCTCGTACTCAGCAAAGAATCAGTTTTGGCACCACTTGCTCAATCAGAGTCAAAAGTGCACTACTTGATTGATGCTTTTTTTTGTATATTCATAAGCCTCAAGTTCATGCAACTCTGCAACTGCTGAAAAGGTAGGCAGTAGGCACAGATCTGAAAAAGTATGTGTGTATAAACAACAGCCAGCATGTTGAAGCACAGTGCTTCAGATACCTATCTTTTTTTTTTCCCACATCCCTGACTGCTTTGTAAATAGGAATGTAGGTGTGACAAGTGAGAGATTTTTATCTATTACTGATGAAAAGACAGAAGAACATTTGTTGTAGTAAAATTTGAGTATGTACTGTAAAGTTAAAAGGTCATTCAGTAACAATTTCTGCTGAAAAGCGAGTTTTAGAACAGTTTACACCATAGACTCTACAGCCTTACTGGTAAGAGTCGCCGCATCGTCACCCGAAGGTTTCTGAAGAGCTGAGCTGAAGTTCAGTGAGTGGTTCCCTCCGTCGCCATCTTCGCAACATCACGCATCTCATCACTCCCAGAAGATGCAAAAATGAGCAAAGAGGTGGAGCTGAGAGGGTTTCTGTGAGTGTGGGGGGAATGACTGACACTCAACAAACTCTGAGACACTTGTAGCAAAGAGCTAACCTGAGATATGCAGGCTATGACGCTAGCCACTAGCCACCCACCAGCGCTAGCACTGACACCTGGTCTGCCGCCTGTTAATCAAACGGACACGCCCCTAATTATGTGTCATTTCAATATCAAATAACATCTTAACGGATTAGTTTTAAAACAAAAATCACCCCTCACAGTTGACATGAAGGTTAACTTGTCCTATTAATCCTAAAATGACATTTTACAGTAGGCTGTAAACGTGTATTTCTGCTGTGAAATTAGCTTTTTTGTTTGTTTGTTTTTTTTTAACATGGGAATCTATGGGGATTGATCAGTTTTTGGAGCCAGCCCCTCGTGGATGAGGTAAACTGCAGTTTTTCACATAGGCTTCACACTGGTTTAAACTTATTATTTTCTAAATGCTGTGAT
>JALJCO010013543.1:0-16188 GCA_023101725.1 Atherinomorus stipes | reverse complement strand
TGAGCAAAAGAGAGCTAGAGAGAGAGAGAGAGAGAGAGACCTACAGAGGTGCACAGGCTGCCTTATATCAGCTTGGCCACTCCCAGCTCCACAGGTGCAGCACATTCACCAATAATCTCCACTCAAAACAGAAACCACTAGTAAACATGATGGTGGGCCATCACACCCCCTCCCACAAAACAAGGGCCAAAAAGGGCCTTGAAAGAGATCCCATTTAAAAACCACTTTACAACATGCCCCAGAAACTGTGGTACCTGCCAGAAGCAAATTAAGGGGAGGAAGAAAAGACAGACGTTAAAACTCAGAGGGGCAAAGCCCTTGACAAAGCATCAGCCAAGAAACATACCTAAACAGAAAAGGTTACCATGTGGAGGTGAAATGGCTGCCCAGCAAAAGAGAGCTTGAGAGAGAGAGAGAGACCTAAAGATGTGCACAGGCTGCCTTATATCAGCTTGGCCACTCCCAGCTCCACAGGTGCAGCACATTCAAGATTTCCTTGTACCATGACAGACCCATTTTTGTAGAGATTTATCGTTATTATGACAGTATCAGAATCCTTTGCTTCTTTTATTTTCATTTTCCAGCCATTATAGATCCCTTCTTTTTTGACAGAGGGGTGGTGGGTATTGATGGCAGAGTGCCATGTTAATGGCTGGTCTGTGAAGATCAGGTTGCTGGTTTCTCCAGTTTTATAATGATCAGAAAACTGTTTCTGGCCTTTCTTTTAGTAATTTCTGTTTAAATGTCTCTCTGGTAGTCTCACTGGTTACATCAGGAGGATAGAGGAGAGGTATAATCTCTGTACTGGCTTTAGTGGATCCGCTGTTGATAATCTGTTGCAACTGAAATTCCTTGGAAACAGTTGCTAAGAATCTTGTTTGTAGCTAGCTGTATTATGCTAGCTTGAATTGCTTTAGTGTTCAGTGATTATTTCTTTTTTCTTTTTAATATTATATTGTCTCTTTGATGGTTTTACTTACTTTGAGTCTTCAGTTGTGTTTCCTCTTCTTTTGTGACCTTTGTTTTGTTGTCAGATGGACAGTAAATCAACGGTCAGTTTGGTAGTTAGCAGCTGGCTCTGTTGTTTTCAGCTGGGTTTTTCTGTTCTTTGTTTTTTCTTTTCCTTTTTCTTGGATGTCTTCTCTTCTTTCTTGATAGAAAATGTATTTCTCTTATCTTTTTCAGCCTTAAGAGGGAAAAAAGTAGTTTTTCTCACTTCAAAACAACCAAAAAGCAAAACAGTGTTCAGGAGCTCATGTTTCTGCTTCTGGTCTCTTGGAACTCTCTTGCTTCTCTCATGTGCCCTGGCTACTTGGTCACAGGGATGTATTTCCCTTTGGCTGAATAGTCAGCATGCATGACTTTCACCCGGGAGTCTGGGGATCAAATCCTGTCCGGGCCCTCCGTTGCATACCTTGCCACTCTAGTAATGGATTCTGGAGACGTGGGTATTCTAGTCACCAGCTAGTGGACCTGCCTCAATATGGATTTCTCGGCCCCCTGGGCTGTGGTGGTCTTTGTGGACAGTCTTTGGACATATGACCTAATTGGTCACGTGTTTTGCATCTGATGGGGCCTCTGCAGTCTGATGTGGGGTGGCCAGGTCTCAGGCATTTCCTGGCCTCGGTAATGTCTCTGTGTGGGCTGCGGCCTACCTGGGATCAGTGGCTGGGCGCGCCTTCTCCATTGCTGGTTTGGAATGTTGCCAGCAGGAGTTTTGTCCTCCATCTGCTAATAAATCAGCTGTTGAGTTGGTTGCAGCTGTGCAGGAGGTTCAGTTTTATCTGCAGCTTTCTTTTTCTCCAAGATGGTCAGCTCGGTGAGCTTCCTGGCAGCATCAGCATCTTGCTTCTGCAATTCCATTGACTTCCATTATAAAGGAGAAAAATGACTATGCTTTTTCAAGTGTATTAAACTCGCCAGCGTTTAAATTTTTTTTGCAGTAGAATGAAATAAAATACATTCCTGAGTTCCTCTAAGCCTTGTGGCACTCACGGTGAAAAATTATTTTGATATCTCCTACGGTTTTCTTCCAGCGGACAGTTGTTCGGGGAGTACGCACTGAGACCATTCAATCCAGCTATGTCTGTGTTAACTGCCATTTTAGAAGACACAGAAACAGGCAGGTTCCGTTGCCTAGCAACGCTCAACGAGGCAGCTGCTGGAGTTCTGTGAGCTCACGCACACACATTTCCTCATAATGTAATATTATAGATGGGTTTCCCATTTACAAACGTTGGCAGTTGCGCGCCAACCAGGGGTCAAAAAGCCTGTGTTTTGTATTGGAGTCTACGGCCAAACACACACTCATATCATTCATAAAAATGTAAAGTAACCCGACGAAACAAACAGAGATCGTTGTGTTTTAAATTATATTGAATAAATCTGTATTTTGATGACTAATAACAAAATACCGACGCTGCGTTGCTGTGTTATATTTCTATCACGATTACACTAACTTGGCAAGGGGGAGTCATCACCCGGAAACGGCATTTTTCTTGTTAAAACATGGATATTATTCGTGTTGGACCTCATTTGAAATTTGCCTGAAAAACCTGGAGTTAGATAGCGGCTTAAACTTTGGTTTAGACTCTTTGTTAAAACCAAAAGAGGCCACAACAATCTGCAGCCTGCAGCAGGTTCAGTTCAGCTCCGGTGTCGTCCTCACCTCCTCCATACAGGAGCAACTTTCACTAGTTTGGGATTAAACCAGGCAAAGACGACATCATCACTACGTATGGAAAGGAGCTGATTCCAGCTGTTAGGGACTAACACGCATTGCTGTCGGTAAGTTTCGCTGCTTGTGTAACGTTCAGCTTGATTGTGTATGAGATCGTGGTGGACAGTAGACAGACTAGCTAACTGCTAGCAAGCTAACAGTATAAACTCAAACGCCATCTGATTTATGACCCCCGTACTTCGTACTAAATCTCCGGGATGAGTTGTTATGCCACGTGAACGTTCGTAAACGGCTCCACAATCAGTTTCTTCTTCTTTTTTAAGTTCGTGCCTAAGCAGCAGAGGATGGCTGTCACACACAGTGTTTACAGTTTATGTCATGCAGCCGATCGCGGCGGTGATGCTGCTATTACAGTCTTCCCACTAGAATAGAATAGAATAATTTCTGCCTCCGCAGTGGTTTAATCCTACATGTGACCATGGTGAAAGACTAAATAAATCATAGTCTGAACCGAATAAGTTATCTGGGAGGGTTTTCTAAAGATCAGTCACGCCTACTGTCCTATTTTCACCATTTTCAACTGTTCACATGCATTAATGTTTTGATTTTTGCAACCGAACAAATACCAGGACTCAAACATTATATTTCCCCGACACTTTCACGTCATATCTTGACCTAATCTGCATTAAAAGTCGAGTTTTGTATGTAAAACACACGTCTTCTCATAGTTCAATAATGCTTTTCCTGTTTTCTTGCCCCCTGGTTGCGTGCGCATCATATCTGTGACGTTGCTCAGAAACCCATCTATATCTGTAAAAGCTCACTCTTTTTTTCTCCTTTTTAAAAAAATAAACATAAAAGTCAGTCAGTCTTGTTCTTTAGGGTGATGGCTGCTGGCAGGAATGAATTTCTGTATCTCTCCGTCCTACAGCGAACCTGACGCAGCCTCCCTCTGAACACACTGTTGATTCTTCACCGTGTTGTGGAGAGGATGGGAAGAGTCCTCCATCATCTTTATCAGCTTGTGCAGCATTCTTTTTGAACAATCAGCTCCAGCGGCTCCAGAGTTATCCCCAGCACAGAACCAGCCGATTGATGATAAACTGGATGATAAACTGAATCCTCCACAGGTTTTAGTAGTTTATAAGGGACATGAGTGATTCTGGGCCGTCTGTCAGTGTTGATATACAGACATTTCTCCTAATCTCTCTATTTTCTCACTCACTTTCTGTCTTTCTGTCTGTGTGTCTGACCAAGTGAGTGATTCTTCACAGGCTTTCAGTGACATTAAACAAATGCACGTGGAGTCAACAAGTCTTTTCCATGTCATGTATTTGTTCTGCCAAGCTACTTAACCAGGTGAATCCAATCAGCACAGTGAATTAAATTGGGCTGATTGGACTCACCTGGTTCAGTAGCTGGACAGAATAAAAAGATCTATCCATCTATCTATCTGTCTTTCTCACAGTTTCTGTCTGTCTGTTTGTCTTTCAGTGTCTAAGTATCTGTCGATCTCACAGTGTCTGTCTGTCTGTCAGTGTCTAAGTATCTGTCTATCTCACAGTGTCTGTCTGTCTGTCAGTGTCTAAGTATCTGTCGATCTCACAGTGTCTGTCTGTCTGTCAGTGTCTAAGTATCTGTCTATCTCACAGTGTCTTATCTGTCTGTCTGTCTGTCTGTCTCAGTGTCTATCTAAGTATCTGTCTGCCTCACAGTCTGTCTCAGTCTCACTCAGAATCTTTCTGTGTTTCTCAGTCTGTCTCACTCACCTTCTCTCGGTCTTTCTCAGTCTGTCTCACTCACTTTCTGTCTGTGTCACAGTTTGTCTTACAGCTTTGTCTTTCTGTCTGTCAATCCATCTTTGTAACATGGCTGCCGCTCTCTTGGACGTGGGTAGCGCATTGGCAGCATTCAAAGTTTCTTCAGAAATTTTCAAGTTTGTTTTTTAATATTTGATATCAGCTTTATCACTTTTCCGTTTTTCAAAACCATCGTTCCTTCAGAAGTTGCAATGTCTTTGTCTTCCTCTTTGCCATATGTGTGTGTGTCATGTGTGTGTGTGTGTGTGTGTGTGTGTGTGTTTGTTGATAATTGTTCCATAGTGGTTATCTTTTCCTGTACTGATCTGGTGTAACCTTTTTCTGTCTGTTTGTGTGAGCAGGTATCATCGTGGTCCTCATCCTGGCTTTCTGTGTGAGTTCAACTGTTAAAGGGACTTGAGGCAGGAATTTGAAAAAAACAAACATGAATGTCCCTTTTTTTCATACTAATGGGTGATGAAGCGCTAAATACCAAAAATAACGTTTCCACCCATGTTTCTCTCCGTTGCCTTGAACAGGCTGTGTGCTGCAAAATGCGCTGCAATGCGGGCCCCGTCCCAATACCCACCCTAAACCCTACACCCTTGTATGAAGTGCGCACTTGGCAGAAGTGCACATTAAGGGTTGGAGTGTGCAGGTTGCAAGTGCGGGAAAAAGGCAGAATTGGGACAGTGATGTTCCTCCATTTTGCACCACAACGTCATTTTATGTCATTGCTTGCAAACTCAGCTTCATCTCTGTTCCTGGTGAAGAGACGTCATTTTTTTAAACATAAACTGAATAAAGTTCATTTTATCTGTTCTTCTAAAATAGATGTTATGAAATCCACACAAGTTTAATTAATAAATAAATGATCTTAAATTTCTGTAAGATGGCTGTAGAATTTCACCAGTACAGGTTAAATAACTGTTACATTCTAAACAAATGTATAACAATGATTAAATTGTTGCTCTGTGACTGTTATCGTTTGCATAGAATGTCCATAAATGTCCACATGTCCATAAAAACATGTATAAGTTCTTTGAGTTACATTGGAAACTGAGACCCGTAATAATCACATGAGTTTTAAGGCTTACAGAAGTATGGCTGCATAATTATTTTTATCCTTAATTTCATTGTAAATCTAGATGCTTTGGTATTGTATACTTATTTAGTTTTTGCTTTTTTCTTTTAAAATGTTTGCTTAGTATTGTATTTTAATTTAGTTAACCTGTGTTTTTGTTAATTGTATGTTCAAAATTTATGTTGATCTGGATCCCAGGAAGAATAGTCTACATTGGTGAAGACTAATGGGGATCCATAACAAACTAAACTAAACTAAACTAAACTATGTCAGGTAAACAGGTCTCCCTTGTTAAAGACGCTGCGTCTTGACTGGACTTACCTGTGTAAATAAAGTTTTTGAATAAAAAATTAATTTAGCTACTTTTATCAGTAAACTGATAACTTTCATTATTCAAATGCTTTGATTTTTAATATTAAAAGTATATTCCGAAGTAACATGGCAAACTACAGTAATTATTTCACCTACAGCATAAAAGATTAAATATTTCAATCTTTACATCTGAAATGGCTTTTTTTTTCACCACAGGCAGGAGCTCATCACCAAACATGGACATGTTCCGCCTTTATGGTTCAAAACGTCACATGCAGCAATGAATTATGGGTAATATGCTTCGGTGAAGTCTGCATTGATGCGGACTTCACTGAAGTGTGGATTGAGGGCGCAAAAGGGGCGTGACGGACTTCCGCCCTCGAGCAGCCCTGGAGAATTGGGACACACTACGCACTTAAACCCCTCAACGGGAGCGCGCATTCTAGGGGCGCAAGGGTGGAAGTGCGGGTATTGGGACGGGGCCTCGGTGTCCAAATTTCCCGCGCTGCCCTGCGGACGTGACGTCAAATTACCTACATCCGCAGTTTTGATGCAGGAAAAAGACGGTCACGTTAAATAAAAACACTGTAAGCGATAGTTATGGATTCTTCTGCCGTCAGAATACGATCTAGATCAACTGAAAGACCACTAAAAATTGTAACTGCAAAGAAAAAGCTTAGTAAACAACATTATAGTTTTCCAGCTCTGCCATGCGGATGTGACGTCACATGACGCTACATCCGCTGTTTTGATATAGGACGAAGCCGGTCGCGGTAAATTCAAACACTAGGCTCGTTCGGATTGACTGCGTCTGTCTACCGTCTGACTTCATGGTCAGACGAGAGCTGCGTGAGTCTCGGGGGCGGACCATAAACGCAGCGCATCTCAGCTGGACAAGTTCGCCAACGTGAAGACTGCAATAACGGAGGATCTCGCGGCATTAGCCTTTATTGAGCTCAAAGTTACTGAACGCTGTGCAGATGTGATCAAGTCTGATTTCAGAGTATTGAAACAGCGTGTTGTTGATGCTGATTGCATGAACTTGTACTGGACTGTAGTAGAATGTTGTTTACCTGTTAAGGTGCAACATAGAGGACAGTAATCTGGTAAATGTCCAGGCTCAAATATAAAAACCATAAATGCTTTGCCTTGAAGAATAAATTTAAAACAAATAAAGAAATAGAAACTTATTTTTTCTAGATGGGGCTGGAAATAAATATTATATATTATATATATATATATATATATATATATATATATATATATATATATATATATTTATTAAGGATTTGGGTAGCCTACTCATGGATAACATAAGGGGGAGCAAGTGGAAAGGTGGATACACACCAATAAGTCCATCAAATCCAAATTATGAAGAGGATTTGTGAAAGTTTTGGTATAACTTAGTTAAGCTTTATATTTATCTGAGTAGAATAACTTGTGGCTGCAACACGTTTGTGTTCCTCTGTTGCTGCAGTCAGATATCAGTCTGTTCATAAATCAGTCTGTCCAGGTTTGTGAACATCAGCCTAACTAAATTATGAAACACCAAGGCTGATTTTGTAGCCTGTTTAAAACACCTAAATGGATTTATTACTGGGGGGCAGTCCCGTCCAAAAATCGGAGCTTGCGTCAGTGAGAGGTGAAACCAATCAGAACCAGGTTCCGGCGGCGGCGGAGGCAGGTCCAGGTGCTGCAGTTGCTGAGGAGGAACTGCACGCTCCGACTGCAGGCGGACGACTCACGCGATGTTTGATGATCATGTGGTCTGGTCACGTTTTCCGGTGCCGTGCAGGCGCAGTCTGAAGTCGGACAAAGTTTCTAACCAGCATGCAACATTCCAGGACCACAATCCCTCACTTCCAGCCGAGTTGCGCTGCAGATAGCCAAAGTCGAACGAGCCTACTGTAAGCGATTGTTATGGATTCTTCTGCCGTCAGCAAACGATCCAGATCAACTGAAAGACCACTACAAAGTATAACTACGGAGAGAAAGGTGAGTAAACAGTAGTGATGGAGAAACTGAAGCTTTCCGAACCACTGAATCAATATGAAGCAATTGTCTTCAAATGGTTCTGTGTTATGAAGCATTCAACACAATACAATATAGTGACATCTGCTGGTCAACTTTTAACATAGCAGCAGCCAGCTGCATGGATTGATGAGGGGCAATGTGTCATGAAACAGTAACAATTATTTGTAACATGTTTTATGTTCATTTTCAAATCTGGCTGCATTATGAAAGATTTTCATAGCTGTGTCACAGCTTGAGCTCCAGCTGAAAATATTTCATACAACAGATGGTGTTGTTTTAGAAAGATTTGATGAAGACATCATGGAAAGTATTGCCATGATGAATTTATATAAAGAACCCCCCCCTTAAAAAAAAATACTTTTGAGATTCTTGTGGGAGTCATGCATTTTTATTTAAGAACAAGATCATTTCAGCAGTCGTAGATGGAATGTTAGCCTAATCTCACCTGAATCTCACTCTCCCTGTATGTAAATTATTGAATAAATGGCAACTATACGCAACTGTCTCCTCCTCTCATAAACCCACAAAGTTTGGTGGAATTGTGTCCGTTTATAAGCACTAGTAAATTGATGACTCCACCCTGAATTCAAACTGGCGCGTAAGGTCGGTGATACGCGCGTGACGTCATGAAGCTTCATTTGGAAAGTAGGGCGGTCCTTAACGGAATGAAGCGAGGCTCGATACATTTCCCACGACACTTCCGCTTTGAAAGGTCGATACGAAGTCGAGCAGCCTGCTCGAGCATAACATCGCTAGTAAACAGCATCATAGCTTCAGTTTGTGCACGCTCCCGTGACGGCTTGGTTCATGGCTGCAGTTACCTGAAGCGCCAATCGCGGCAGTCGTGAGTTTCGTTTCTTAATCTTGCCTCAAGTCCCTTTAACTGGAGGGTATAAGACGTCAGGTCCTCTAGTGGGCGTGTCTATTATGCAATAATCTCCTCGAAACTGGAGTTCTCTTGTTTCTGCTACCTGCTGTGTCAGCTGGCAATACCTTGGTGGATTCTCAGCTGTTTTTAATATTTCCTGCACGAGTTTGTGATTCTGTCTGTATTCTCTACCTTCTTTCTGATAAAGATTTAAGAGTTGCAAATCCCTTGTCAGTCTTTGTTTATTTTTCTGTTTCTTCGACTCGGTTAAACCAGCAATCGGTGAGTTTTTGATGAGGACTTTTAATTCGGCACACACGCTTCGATCAAAAGTACCATTTTTTTGGCCAGCAGGTGGCGTAATTTCTTGTCCTTTTTTTCCATCTGTTAGAGAAGTCAGAAATGTCCTTTGCAAACAATGGTTTTTTTCAGTTAATTTATCAACTGCTGTAACATTTCCTTCTGCCATTTTATTTTCAGTAGGGGAAAACATTTTGTGAATTAAAATTTCATTAGAAGACGGCCATTTTGAGACTAGTAGTTCTAATAAAACGCCGTTTTAAATTTGTAGTCCTCTTAAAATCGGCCATTTTGGAAATTTTTGGGCATAGAAATTGTTTTTGTACTTAACTATGTACAAGTTGTTCTTTTCCGATATGGCATGCGTAGGGATGTAACGATATGAAAATTTCATATCATGGTTATTGTGACCAAATTGATCACAGTAATCATTTTTATCGCGATATAATAGAAATACTCCCCGCCATCTTTAAAGATACCCAAAATGGGTCTAAATGTCTACTTTTTCCTCTTTAAAAAGGAGAAAAAAACTCAAGAGAACGGTCCATGTGGGTGCCTTTGTTGCCTTCTGCCATGTTTTCATAAATTAAACATTACAAACTGCGACTGCTGCTGCTTTTCCAGCCAATGAGCAGCAGCACTGGGAGTTTTTCAAAGTGCCGTAATCAGTCACAGTTTTAACAATAATTAAAATTTGAAACGGTATACTAATCATTGGGAATTTTATCACGGTTAACCATTTTACTGGTAATCGTTGCATCCCTAGGCATGCGTCAGCAGAAAGAGAGAAAGAGAACTTTTTTCTGCCCCTACAGTACTTTCATGCAACAGAAGCAGGTTTAAACAAAACAGGGTGTGGCACTTTTCCCGGGAGAACTTCACAAACTTTCACTACAGGTTATCACTTATTACAGTTCTTTAAAATTAATACCAAAAATCACTTTAACTTGAGGGCAATTTAAATGTGTTATTAATCAATTTTTTAACCAATGTTTAACCAAGCATGCATACATTTTTATAACATTAATTTCATAATAAAAGGAAGGAACAAAAAATTATAGAAAGTTTTTTAGTCCCAAACATCCACAACTTAATACCTCAAAATATTATTCCAATTATTTTTTGTGTGTTTACCTCAAACCAAAAATTACGTCATTGTTGCTATCATTATTATTATTATTATCATTATTATTATTATTATTATTATAGTTTGCACAGTCAAAAACAGTTTGTTTTTCTTTTTGCACGACCTCAGAAAACTGTATATTTTTACTATAGTTACTTTTAGAATTTTGCATGTTTTACATATTAAAAAAATAATACCTTAGACAACCTTAAAATATTGTTAAATTGCATTACATTTGGGTATATTTTTTGCACATTTATTCAACTAGCATAAGATAAGAGATTTTCAAGTTCATACAAATATTTCTAATACTTTTAAGTATTTCTCTCGTTTGGGCTGTAACATATAAACCAGTTATGTAACAGCTACTTTGCTACTAAATGGCTGCCCTCATCATACTTGTATGGCTGAGCAGACAGTAGCTGCTTTGGCAGCATTCAAAATTTCTTCAGAAATTTTCTAGTTAGTTTAAAGGTGTTATAACCTGGTATTTAACATACACAGTCCTCCTTAAATTACCTTTAAATTGATTTTACATCGTAGTTGGGTGGGAGGGAAATTTAATAAGCTCAGTTTGACCTCTTTTCATCCCCCACTTTTTTTTTATCTTGCGAGTTTAAGAATGGAAAGGCCAGAAGTCTGTGATGACAGCCATGAAAGAAAATGTCATCTTTTTCATTTTTAGATAATATTTAAAGGCCATTAACTGACATTGGCAAGTCTGTGCCCTTAAGAAGCTTAACGTAACTTTTTCTTAGGGAGCTGTGAGGGTTAAATAGCTCATTTCACTAAATTATGATTGTACAAGTCCTATAATGGCCTTCACAAAGTCATTTACTGCATTGATTGTGTAAGAAAGGATGAGCTGCTGCATCAGTGCCAGGGAGGGCGCTGAAACCAGTGACGCACTGGTTTCCAATGAGCTGGAAATCCAAATGATACGGGATCTGGTAGTTGTGGTATGGGACGCGGGGTCCGATATATGGGAAACCGCGTCTGCAGAGGCGTGGGACGCGGTGGCTGACGAGACCTTTGAAGGGGTGGCTGACCACATGTGGAACGCGAAGTCTGCCGGGACGTGGGACGCGACGTCTTCTGAGTAAATGGGGGACGCGGCGTCTCCTTGGACAATGTCAGACGCAGCATCTCCTGAGACGACATGAGACGTGGTGTCTCCTGAGATGTGGGACGTGGCGTCTGCCGAGACGTGGGACGCGGTGTCTCCTGAGCAGACGTGGGACGCGGTGTCTCCTGAGCAGACGTAGGACGCGGTGTCTCCTGAGCAGACGTAGGACACAGTGTCTCCTGAGAAGACGTGGGACGCGGCGTCTGCTGCAGTGAAAGAAGCGGTGACTCTTGACGTGAGTCAGATGTGGCGTACAGGACTTCTAATTCTGCTAAATCATCTTGGAGTCTCTCATTTTCTCCTTTGAGTTCATCATTTCGCTGTTGCAGAAATTTGAGATCATCTTTTCTAGAGTCAGATGCGGCACAAAGGACTTCTAATTCTGCTAAATTATCTTTGAGTTTCTCATTTTCTGCTTTGAGTTCATCATTTCGCTGTTGCAGAAATTTGAAATCATCTTTTCTAGAGTCAGATGCGGCACAAAGGACTTCTAATTCTGCTAAATTATCTTTGAGTTTCTCATTTTCTGCTTTGAGTTCATCATTTTGCTGTTGCAAAAATTTGAAATCCTCTTTCATTACGTCAGATGTGGAGTTAAGTAAAGTCAGTTCTTTTATCTCATGCTTGAGTTCATGAATTTGTTCCAACAGCTTCTTATTTTTATGTTCGAAAGACTTGTACTTACTTTTTATCGTGTCACACGTGGATTTTTCTCTCTGTAACTCCTCTAGATTTTCTTGAAGGTTCTGAATATGCTGTTTGAGTACGACATTTTCCTGCCTCAGTTCCTTCATAGCATTCTCCGTGTCAGGGATATCTTGTATTGAAGAACATGGTTCTTCTTCTGGAGATGTTTGAACATTGCTCATATCTTTCAGGTTCTTCTTCAGCTGACGAATTTCCATTTTTAGCTCCTTGTTTTCTTCTTTCCATCTGAGTTTTATATCTTTTTGGCTTTGCTGCAGGTTTATTTTCTCATTCTCCGCTTCTTCCAGTCTCCTCTGTGTATCTGTGTTCTGTTGTTCTTTCGCCTCAATGTCTGCCCGCAGAATTTTGTTAGATATTTTCAAGGCATTTATGTCGGTCGACAGTCTACAGTTGAACGTTGTCAATTCATCAATTTCTATCTGAAGATCCCTATCTTTAAGTTTTCGAGAGCGCTCCAGTTTTTTGCGAAGCTGTTTATTTATTGTGTGGAGTTCCTCATTTTCTGTTTTAAGTATTTTATTCTCCTGTTGTACTGTCATTTCGTCTGTTACAGAGGACTGGTCAGACTCCTGGCAAATACATTTAAACAATTTCCTTAACATTGTGTTAATACAAAGTGTTCCTACTGAAATCACCTTACTTCATTTAACTCGGGTCGTGTCTGATCTGAGTTGAATTGCTTCACAGCTGCTACGAACTGAACTGCTGAGTATTGCTAGAAGTCTTTATACCAAATGAGCCTTTTTGGCACCAAAGCCACGGAACAATGATTTGTCTCCTTGGCAACTGTGATGTCATAGCCTTTCTAACATCAAAGTCAGTAAAGAACTGTTGTCTCCTTGACAACTGTGATGTCATAGCCTTTCCTACATCACAGTTGCTTGATTGGGAGGAACCGCACTGGGGGACTGGGATAACCGCAATGCATTGTGGGTCTTACGGTCAACTGTCAAGTTTGTTTAACTCAATGGCATGCACAATACTGCTTTCATTCTTTTTTTTTTAATTTAAAAGTTTGTTTCAAGTTTAAAACATGGTGGAATCGTGTTATGTCAAGACAAAAAGTGACAGAACAAGAAATAAGACCAGACTGTTTTTACTGGCTGGAGTGAGCTCACAAACTATTGGTTGGTACATAACCTGGAAATGTGCTGCTTTGTTTTTACACGGGAGTCAATGGACGTGTGGCGACTCTGCAGCCTACATATCAATGGCTCTGATTCAAGCTTATTCTTCCAGTGCCTTGGATATCACTTGTCCCTTTTGTGAAATCACTCGCAAGTATATTTATGTAATTCTAGATGATAAATACAGGGTTGTTGCAGGGTCTTAGGTCTAAAAATGTCCAAAATTCCAAACTTTAAATTTAATATATAAAATGTCTTAAAAACAACCAGCATATCATCCAAGGTCTTAGATTTGATTTAGACAAGTCTTAATTTATTACTTTTATTTATTTATTTATTTTATTTTATTTTATTGTTTATATCCGAGAAGTGTTGGCCATGTGGAATACACTGAATAAAACAGCAATCAGAAGTTGAGTCTGTCCGTCTTTCTAACCAGCTAGGATTGCTACAAGTGTTTATTAATGGGGATTTAAACTACAAATCCTGTGATGACTACAGGCAAGAAATGGCCCAGTTTGCAGCTATGAGCGGGTGCAAAGCTATTTCACAATCATTCGTGTGTCTATGGTAGAACGTAAACATTAATAAACTTACTTTTACAGTTTAAAGTTTCACCATGTCCTACAATTCTGATGACAGCCTCAGGACAGAGATATTGGTGTAATATTGGAAAAGCAACTTTTCATTTCATTCATTTCCTTTCATTTGTTTATTTTGGACAGTACAACACCAAATCCCCTCCTTGGGCTGCCACCTTATCGTGGTGGAGGGGTTTGCGTGTTCTGAGGATCCTAGGGGCTATGTTGTCTGGGGCTAAATTATGCCCCTGGCAGGGTCACCCATGGCAAACAGGTTACTAGGGGAGGGACCAGACAAAGCACAGCCCAAACACCTCTAATGGGGACAGACAGCAATGGAGCCATGTGTCCCTCACCCGGATGCGGGTCACCGGGGCCCCCCTCTGGAGTCAGGCACGGAGGCGAGCGCCCGGTGGCCGGGCTTTTGCACATGGGGCCCGGTCGGGCTCAGCCTGAAAGGACGACATGGGCCCCCCGTCTTGTGGACCCACCACCTGCGGGAGGGGCCATAGGGGTCGGGTGCAGTGTGAGTTGGGCGGCGGCCGAAGGCGGGGGAGACCCTGGCGGTCCGACCCCCGGCTGCAGAAGCTAGCTCTAGGGACGTGGAATGTCACCTCTCTGGTTGGAAAGGAGCCTGAGCTGGTGTGCGAGGTCGAGCGGTTCCGACTAGATATAGTTGGACTCACCTCGACGCACAGGTCGGGCTCTGGGAACACCATCCTCGAGAGGGGCTGGACCTTGTTCCACTCTGGAGTTGCTCCCGGTGAGAGGCGGCGAGCGGGTGTGGGCATACTCATTGCCCCCCGGCTCGCTGCCTGTGCTTTGGGGTTCACCCCAGTGGACGAAAGGGTAGCCTCCCTCCGCCTTCGGGTGGGGGGACGTGTCCTGACTGTTGTTTGTGCCTATGCACCGAACAGCAGTTCAGAGTACCCACCCTTTTTTGGAGTCCTTGGACGGCGTGTTGGAAAGCGCGCCCTCCGGGGACTCCATTGTTCTGCTGGGGGACTTCAATGCTCACGTGGGCAATGACAGTGAGACCTGGAGGGGCGTGATCAGGAGGAACGGCCCCCCTGATCTGAACCCGAGTGGTGTTTTGTTGTTGGACTTCTGTGCTCGTCATGGATTGTCAATAACGGACACCATGTTTAGGCATAAGAGTATCCACATTTACACCTGGCATCAGGACACCTTAGGCCGCAGTTCCATGATTGACTTCGTAGTCGTGTCATCGGACTTGCGGCCCCTTATCCTGGACACTCGGGTGAAGAGAGGGGCGGAGCTGTCCACTGATCACCACCTGATGGTGAGTGGGCTTAGATGGTGGGGGAGGTTGCCGGTCAGACCTGGCAGGCCAAAACGTGTCGTGAGGGTCTGCTGGGAACGTCTGGCTGAGTCCCACGTCAGGGAGAGCTTTAACTCCCACCTCCGGGAGAGCTTCACCCATGTTCCGAGGGAGGTGGGGGACATAGAGTCGGAATGGGCTATGTTCCGCACCTTTATTGCTGAGGCTGCTAGTCGGAGCTGTAGCCGTAAGGTTGTTGTGCCTGTCGTGGTGGTAACCCCCGAACTCGCTGGTGGACACCAGCGGTGAGGGATGCCGTCGAGCTGAAGGAGTCCTACCGGGCCTTCCTGGCCTGTGGGACTCCTGAGGCAGCTGACAGGTATCGGCAGGCCAAGCAGAGCGCAGCTCTGTCGGTCGCTGAGGCAAAAACTCGGACATGAGAGGAGTTCGGTGAGGCCATGGAGAACGACTTCCGGACGGCTTCGAGGCGTTTCTGGTCCACCATCCGGCGGCTCAGGGGGGGGGAGCAGTGCACCGTCAACACTGTGTACAGTGGGGATGGTGGGCTGCTGACCTCGACTTGGGACGTCATGGGCCGGTGGAAGGAATACTTTGAAGACCTCCTCAATCCCACCAACACGTCTTCCGAGGAGGAAGCAGAGTTTGGGGATTCAGGGGCGGACTCTTCTGTCACTGGGGCTGAGGTCGCCGAGGTAGTCAAAAAGCTCCCTCCTCGGTGGCCGGGCCCCTGGGGTGGATGAGATCCGCCCGGAGTTTCTTAAGGCTCTGGATGCTGTGGGGCTGCAGACACGCCTCTGCAGCATCGCATGAACATCGGGGGCAGTACCTCTGGACTGGCAGACTGGGGTGGTGGTCCCCCTCTTCAAAAGGGGGATCGGAGGGTGTGTTCCAACGTCAGGGGGATCACACTTCTCAGCCTCCCTGGTAAAGTCTATTCAGGGGTACTGGAGAGGAGGGTCCGTCGGATAGTCGAACCTCGGATTGAGGAGGAGCACTGTGGTTTTCGTCCTGGTTGTGGAACAGTGGACCAGCTCTACACCCTCTTCAGGATCCTGGAGGGGGCATGGGAGTCGCCCAACCAGTCTACATGTGCTTTGTGGACTTGGAGAAGGCGTTCGATCGTGTCCCCGGGGGATTCCT